>JAMKCH010058029.1:0-24335 GCA_023653785.1 Ophioderma brevispina | reverse complement strand
GCCCCTTTGCAGAGATACATTTTGGGGTAAAGAAATACTACTAGGGTAAAGGTGCAACGAGAGGTTTTGAGTCGTCCATATATTGTGTTTGCATTGATTTATTTTCATATTAGATAGACCCCCAATTACAATTTGGTATTTGGGCTACAGAACAGAAACTGCCGTTTGCATAGTAGAAACAAAAAGGTGCTTTTTATTTCCTCATATTTCAAATATAAAACATTAGGCTGAATTTAGTATGCTCCTATAGTGGAGGGCCTATGTTCTCAGAGAGTGATTTTATGAAGTTCATGTTAATTGTTGGCAACCACTATAAATGTATTCTATTGGGTCTTGATTATTCAGGAAAAAATGAGTTGCCATTTTTCCGGAGTGACCTTTAATGACCCTGACACGAGGTCCAAAGGTCAAAATGGTGATACATCGTCCAAAGTATATGACCTTGGTATCAAAATGTGGCAAATTTCAAAGGAATATGTATATGATGTTTATTTTGTTACTTGGAGCTTTTGTTTCTTGTTATATACAAATAAGCTATTAGAGACAATAATATGGCATGCATTTGCCGTATTCAGACCCCAGTGGGTGAGTCGGTCCAAAGAAAGAGTTAGGCCTCATGTTTTTGCACAATGTATAGTGAAACCCTATTACAAACCCCATTATACCTTGCTATAATGCCCATGGCTAATTTTGAAACCATGTTGTTTCAAGAGAAACTTTGGTTGATTTAGTCTATATCTCTCGTCTTCACAAAGCTTTTTTTTGTAACACGGTTTACCAAGGGGGGGGGGTGGTACCACCCTCGAGAATTCGTTATAAAACAACCGATACTTTTGATTTTGATACAGTGGCATAGTTTATGGTCATTCCTCTTTGCCATTGATACCAAAATAAGTACCAACATACCTTAGTATGGCGTCATAATGACGTCATAAAGTTATTGTGCCGACAAAATGGCATTTTCATAGAAAAGAAAAATAGGCGAAAATCACACTTTGCGCTCAAAATCGTAGGAATATAGGATTTTCATGCGGTTTCAGCTCTACATGTGGCAATTGACAAGTTTTACATAAACAGAGTTTTAGAGCCCATTATGACATAATATTTCAAAAAGGTCCATCAAATATTGTAGGTGACAACCCCCTACCTTTGACTTTGAAGGCAGATACCCTAACCCGGGGTGAAGGTGCTACCTTCACATTTTTTTCGACGAAAATGCCAGAAAGGATGAGAGAACGCTTACCCATAAGCTTTTACGAAAGATTTGGGATTTTAGTGCACCGGAGTACCCCCCCCCCCCATTGGTAAGACTAGGGTTAACCACACTCTATGGAATGATTGTTGTTAGAACCGTGAAAAATACTGACAATACATGTGTCCACGATACATACGTAAAAAGGGGGTAGTAGCAAAACCACTGAAATATTGAAAAAAGGGTTTTTTGTTGTACTTTTCACCACTTGAACCAGACTCTTGAACTTATTATTAGTGTACGATTTGGAATTTCGAGGTTGTATCGTATACGGCTCATTTTGTGTAAATGAGTATTCAGTATAGCCTACAAAGACACAAATTTCAACTGCTTAGGGGTCAAATATTGCAAATTAGGAATTAGGGTAGGGTTTACATTCCTAACTTGTTTAGGGGTGCTCTTTTTAGCTAGACAATCAAATTACGTGTACTTGTTTACCGTACTTTTTTAAACTCCGTGTTTAGGGGTGTGCGGACTTTGAAAATGTGGAACTTTTGGTTACTAAAGCAAACTCACCCCTAAAATGCCCTTCTTGAACATTATCATCACTAAAAAGTAGACTTTGTCAAACTTCCTCTACACTTTGGAACATTTTATGGACAAAATCAACAATAGGTGGAACCTTTGGCCCCTTTGTGGGATTGTGTGTGTGTGTGTTGGGGGGGGGGGTGCGACGATGACCTGTGCTGGATATCGGATATTCCCCACCCCACTGCCCAGTGCCCACGTGAATTAAACAAAACTCATTAAAGCTTAGGGTAGATTTTTAATTAAGTTCTGTAACAATTAGCTCATTACTTAGGCTAGGGCTAGGCTATGGACCTGATTAATTGCACACAATCTATACACTAAGCCCAGGGAAATAATGATCAATGTCAATGGAAAACAGGTTCATCAAAGAAGGAAGCTAAAGTGATAACACTGTTGTTTAGAACACTTAAAGATTTGTAAACGTATTGGTTGAACAAAGAATAATAACATCTATCAATTAGATGGAATAAGAGGGACCCAGACCGGGGACAGGGAACAATGTTCCAGGTTCTGAATTTTATGGAAAAACAAATCGGAATTTTGCGTGGATGAAACATTTTTACTAACTGTGTAACACAATTTAGTTACTTAACCATGGGATTAATAACAGCTATATGGGGTGACTCTAATTATTAGTAATTATAGCAGCTGTGATGAATGGGGTTGGGTATATGCAGGTAGGATTCTCAAACACAAATGACCATACGGGGAATTTGCCACAGACAATCAGTGCTCATTTTAGGCTTATGGCTATTAACGACCCCTTTTCATGCCAAATTTTGGTATATGACAAGGGTCGTTTTTTCAATGATATTTTCTCAATCGAAAACCCAATTTTCTAAAAATTGTTGGAAAAATGAGTCAAATTTTCTAATCTGAAGTAAAAAAATTGTCCACATTGGGGAAAAAAAGCCAAATTAAATTTGTCCCTACCCAAACCCAAACTGAGACTCCCCCCCCCCCCCGGTATAGGGGACTAAACTGATCTGGCTTTAGGACCAAGACTATCCAGGGTCTTAGATGGATGAATAATGAAAAACATCATACATGTGACTAGACTAAGATATAGTGTACATACTTTTGTCTCTAGTGAGAGCGTTGTTATTTCACGGTAATAAAGACGATTCGTTCCATGGATTTGGTTAGACTACATCGATCATTTCTCTTGCAATTTTTACAAAAAACTTGCTTTACGTTACTTACCCATGGGTATTAGGCTAAAAGCAAGAAATAATGGGGATTTTGTAGGGTTCATTCTACATTTAATCAGAATAGAGTGTTTACAAATGACTAATTGCAAGAACTTGCTTAGGACAGGACTGGGCCTGCATAAAGGCATTTTTTTTTTTTTTTTTTTTTTTTTTTTTTTTTTTTAATAAAATTAAAAGAATACGAAAGGTCAAATAACAAAATAAATATCATATACAATATTCTTGTGAACATTTCCACATTTTGGTACCAAGGTCGATATACTTTGGACGGAGGTATGACCAGTTTGACCTTTGACTTGTGTAAGGTCACTAAAGGTCAACAGGAAAAAATGGCAAAACATCGATTTTCTGAATAGTACGACCCAGTAGTATACGTATTTAGTGGTTGCCAACAATTAACCATGAACTTCACCAAATTTTACATAGGCCCTCCAAACTATACAAAATAGAAATTTCACATTTTTGTACCAAAGAAATATTTTCTCAGCTTAGTCCTTTCGGGCTGTTTAGTAGGTATTTTTGAAGGAAAGGTACATCAATGCAAAAATAAGAATTTTCAATATTTTTTCGGGACACGATATGTGAAATCTCTCGTTGCACTTTTTAAGTTTTTAATTTTTGGGCATTATTGTTTTGGACCTAAGCCTCATTCAGGAGGATTAGGTTGTTTGATACTTCTGTGTGGTTTACTTTCGTGTTAGTATATATCTAGATTTTCTCTTTGTACAGGCATTTGATAAATCAAAGACTACATCTCTGGGTGATATCAAACAGAGTTGTCAGCATGATCAACTGTGAAAATCAGAAAAGGTAAATACAAAGTACCTAGTCATGCTCAAGCAGCAACTACGTGATTGGGTTAAACAAAAAAATGTATGTCTTAAAGTTTGATGCAGAAGTGCCATGCATTTTGGTTCATCCTTTTGGTTATTTTCATGCATGTTTCCCTGAATCAAATTTAGTCAACTTCTTACTTACTTTTGTTGGCATAGAAGAAACAATTCACTATTTGTAATGTTTTTTTCCATTAATCCTTCAAAGGATTAAGTTTAAAAAAGCATTTTTCACAGATTTTGTTGCAGAATTGATAAAAAAAAATTAAAAAGAAAAAATCCTTTTATTCGAGGTAAGTATATCCTGCAGCTTTGAGACATACTATTTTTTTTAAAATTTTAGCTATATAAATACTTTGCAATTCTAACTAGGTTTGCTCATAGTATTCCACCTAACCCCATTGCTGGTGCACAAGAAGGAACAAATAGACCCTTTCAGGAATATGCTCAGAAAATTTACTTGATGTGCTCTGATGAGGCTTTCTTTTCAAGACCTGCCATATGGCCATTGACATATCCAACCTTTACAAATGGGGGGGGGGATAATTGGGAAGAAGGGTGCTGATTAGGACTGTATCGACAGCTTGGCAACCTGGTACTTTTCCTGCAGGCGACACCATGGAAATTTGTCTACAACAAATATTCATGGAGGAGCCTTAATTGCTTTTGCAACCAGCCTAGTCTCAGTAATCAAATAATTGTAATTCCACGGCCTTTCTCTTTTGAAATTGATTTAAACATAACCTTTTTACTGTCACACCCGTAACCTGTTTCACAAAAAGGGATTCTACAAAATTAATCTATGATAGTTTTGTTGATATATATCATTAATAATAGAACCAATGACCTCCAGAAGTTGGTCCACTGTGTTTAGAACTAGTTCAATCCAACCTCCCAATTGGCCGGGCTAGTTAATTGTGGAGTTGAAAGAGTCAAAGGTGATGTAATTTGTTTTCCATACAAGTGCCTCATCTAACCTTTGTGTGCTATAAAGTATAATAATAAAACAAAATTGAGAATCTGCACATCAAAAAGATTGATTTCAACAATTGTTGCCATTGGGTTTTATGATTTACCACATGTCGACAAACAAAACCCAACCGACACACAGCCTAGTGCTGATGCACTTTCTGAGGGGTTCCTTCTCCATAGACCACTGTATAAGCGGTCAGTTTTTTGGGAGGGGGGGCTGGCAGGGGAAAGGATTCTGAGCAGGAGGCACAAACCCCCCTCCGCCGCTGGTTACACCTTTGAGTAAAGAGCTTTTCCTCATTGTGTATAAATGGGTAATTGCATTATTCAATGCTGGGAAGGACTGGCCAGCCTCCCCCAGTAATTACATGGAAGTGTGTTGCCCAAATGTCAAGGAAAGACAGTGTGTAGCTAGGATTTGATATTAGGGGGCCAGTGTCACATCTGAACCAACAGAAAATGGGTAGGGTTTTTAGGGACCTGCCTTAGGACCCCTAGAGAGGTGCAGGGGCCAAGCCCCGGTGGGATCCAGAGGGCAAAGCCCCCGGAACATTTTGGGGTTTTTATGCTAATTCTTGCATGATTTTGTAAAAAAATTTAATATACTTGTCAAACACTACCATTGAACTTTAAATCTATACTTTGCCGGTAATCCGGCCTGCAAGGCCAGTGAGCTGAATTCTTCAAGTGAACCAACGGGTCAATTCTCAACCGACGAAATAAATATTGGGAGGGGCCCGGCCCCCTGGCCCTAAGCCACTGAGGAAAGAGAGATGGGCACTTCACATATTATCTTGCTCAGTATGACACTCTACTTTAACTAGTTGCCAGTCCATGCTATATGCAAATACTGTGCTATATATTTTGATACAATACGTTCGATGAGAATTTTCACAGTAACCTAAAAGCTCAAAATAAAATCCATAGTATGTTAATCTCAAAACTAATCTTCAGGCAACCCCATCTGTCAAATTGTGACCAAGCTTTAATTTTTCATACATTACAATTGCCATAGGTTGCCTAGGGGAGTATTAGGGACTAAGTTTGGAAGACATGTTAGGATTAGTTAAGCAGGAAAGGAAGGTAGATTTAAAGTGGCACTGGCACATTTTCACAAAATACAAAATTTCTTCAATTTTTACTCACAAATGATAGTCCTATGCCATTGGAGGAATAGAGATTATTTTACAAATACAGCATAAATACAGTACCGCAAATCATAGGCTAAAGACATCCACATGTTATTTGTAGGCTAACTTTAGTTTGCGTAACTTTAATCACCAGATGTGTCTATTACATGAATATCATAGACTCATACTCATTAATATTAACCACAAAGGTCACAGACAGTTCAAACAGGTTCATACGGGTGAATCAACGTCCGCTTGTGGTTTTCTTGTGCTGAACCGCCATTTCCGTTTGTCCTGCTGACT
The DNA here is from genome assembly GCA_023653785.1 of Ophioderma brevispina. Classification (NCBI taxonomy): domain Eukaryota; kingdom Metazoa; phylum Echinodermata; class Ophiuroidea; order Amphilepidida; family Ophiodermatidae; genus Ophioderma; species Ophioderma brevispina. Next base: position 18,103 of record JAMKCH010058029.1, on the reverse strand, counting down.
AAATGTCAGAAGCATTTCATATTAAATCATTCTGTTTACGCCATGAGGTGGCGATTTGGTCTTAATCATTTCAGGTGAGAGTAATGTATATAATAAAAGCTTTACAAACCATGTCGAAAAATATTAATTTTTGAAAATCTGAGGGCGCACTATTTTTCAATGGTGCCAGTGTCTCCTTATTGCTTTGCTTACCTTTACAGTGTCAATGCTCCATGTACATGTCAGTGGCTTCTTTAGGCAATTGACCATTTTCATGCTGTCCAGAATGCAGTTAAAGCACCTGATGACATCGCACCGATGCAAGTTTGTGTTGTATAGGGCTGCACTGCTGACGTCACAAGTCGGTCCATTTTGCGGTTGTGATTCCCATAGGCCTGCTGTTAACTGGCATAACATGTGCCATAGTTTACCTGAACGATAGCATGAGACTGGAAAAAAAAATGGTAGCCGCTATTTAGGAAATACCAGTGCATTTTGGAATGCCTTTGTTCACATACCTGCTAGAAACAATCCAAAAGAATGGCCTTAATCGAGTTTTTCGGAGTTTGTTGTCACTTCAACAAAACTAAGATTCAGAGTTGTAGAAATATGTGCATTTATTGTGCGTCGAGAAGTGATACTGCAAAACGACGCCAAGGTTAAAGCCCCGGCAAGTGGACCTCAATGAGTAACAGCCTCCCGGGGGGGCCACTTGTATCCAAGGTGGATAATCATGCTCGTGTACAAAAACCTAGATAGCGTTGTTTTTTTTGAGATCAGCGTGTACGCACGCATTTTTAGGGGTATCAAAATCATCAAAAATTCTAAATTAGGGTATGCTTTTCACATCGAAAATACGTGTGTAGGGTGTGATATGTTGCAATAATTGTAAAGCAAAAGGGCTGGAAAGTAGTGAGTTTTGTTCCCCATTTTCTCCTGATTTCACAAGGTAGAATCCCCTGTGATTTTAAAAAAAATAACAAAAGGTAAAAAAAAAAACAAAAACCCCACCGTTTTCAAAACCCTTACTTTGCTATTTTTCTTATTCGTCGTCGTCTCCTCCTACACATAGGCCTATATAATGCCTTTATAATCTTAGGCGTTTGAAATTTCACGTGTATCTACACTGTACTGATCATGTACAGTATAATGTGCGTCGAACCGGAATTAGGGTCTGTCTCTAATTTAATGTCACTCAAAACAAGGTCTTGAATATTTATTCCGGGTTTTAGAGTTCAATAAAATGGCTGAATTTGCAGGAAAAAAACTGTCAATAATTACGACCTCCGTCAGGACTCAACCTATTAATTCCAAAGAAACAGGGACAACTTTAAAAAGACTTGAAATTTATTCAATGTACTGGATCAAAAATTTAAACTTAGGCCCACGATAATGCGCAACATTGATGCTTTTACACATAAGAGTGAAATAAAATACACAAAACTTCAATGAAATCATGTGTAAATATTTCCCTGTTATATCAGGGCAAGAAAATTGTAAACTTGTTTTATGTCAATGTTTACAGGCATAGGTATTTTATAAATGTACTCGTTTAGGGTATCAAATGATGTCAAATACTTGTTTAGGGGATGTGATATTTTTAAACTGTGATGTAAAATTACTTGTTTAGGGGATAGGTAAAATTAACAAAACACTTGTTAAGGGTAGCAAAATTCAAACACAATTACTTGTTTATAGGGTAGGCAAAATCAACCAAATATGTGCTTAGGTTGTTTTTCTTTGCCAATTTGAATTACCACGCTTAGGGTACGTTTTGGCAGGCCATACACAGCTTTAATATTCCCTTGAAATACACGTGGCCCCCCCGGGACAGGCCATCAAGAGTTGATGTAAATTTCAAACTGTTGACAAGCTGCGTGTCGTTGGTTGAGGTATTTAGATGCTCCCTTTGGTGCAAATTTGGGATCCTGGTTCGAATCTGGTTGGGCCACAACAATTTTCTGTATGTCCTTCCACAGTCATTTCAAAGTAGGGTGAAAACCCCCTGACTGACACAAGCCCATCCGCCCCTGGCCTATGTGCCTGTTGAGTTCTGTTTGGGGATACCCGTTGACAGAAGTGCAATAAAGGTAACTGTCACAGGCTCCCTATGCTCTGCAAAATTTGGGTGCAACGCGCCGGTGGCCATACTCTGCCCCTGAGCATGTATTAAAAATTTGTTAGTATAAAGTATCGGCCCTATTTGTTTTCAATGTAAATTTGCACACGTGTGCAGATTAAATTTTTCAGGGGTAGCAAGATCACAACACAGGGGGCAACAGCTGCCCCTCCCCCTGGGTTATGCCACTGCAAATGGGACCAATCTTTAAAATTTTTAATTCCTTTACATTTCTGAATACATTGTGTATAACCTTGTTTGTTTTTTTTTTCCAGTGACCCGATGAGAGGAGAGCTTCATTAGGGAAGGAGCACTACAGTGAGTGCTGTATGGTAAGAAATTATTCTGAATAGCACCTCAGCTGAAAAAAAAAACATTCTAGAAATCTTTAGCATGTGTGGTCATCCAAGCAATTCCCAAAATTAAATTAGGAGATGCAACCATGGTTCACAGGGTTCATCAGAATTATTGTCTGTTCATTAACTTAGATGTCCCGGTTATGTATTAATTATTCCAAAGATACGCTTTCAAAAAAATCACGAAAAAAAAGTTGTTATTCATCATTGGACCCAACAAGATCATTTAACCCAGGAGCTAGCAGACAATTTTAAATATTTTTGATTTAATATTTCAAATTTACACTGATTTGCATTGACAACGACAACAAACTGGGTGCAGGTGAAAATTGATTTTTGACTCTGAAACTCTGATGACCGAAGCCCATTAGGGTCGCTTCAAAAGCATGTCATAACGAACAATATTATTGTTCTTTGACCGTTCTTGATTTCAGGGTGTTTGAGCGTGCTTTAATGGCCTGGCCATCTAAATACCACATCACGTTGAAAATGCCAATACTTTTAATAGAGGCCCGAGGCTCGTCGAGTGCCAAATTGTGTAAACAACACGTATTTCAATACGGAATAAATCGCAATCTCATCAAGGCGCAGTTCACACTCCATAGAAAAGCGTTTTGCACAATTTGTCAACTTGGCCAGTGGTGCCCTGTCTGTTTTTCTTCAATTGGGTTTACCGGAAAAAGAATGATACCGCTCTCCGGTTAATGTTGTCCCATATCAAGTTAATGCAGTGGGACGTGACACCTTGCCTAATAATCATCTCGTTTGTATTGCAAACAAGGGTCGGATTGATCCTGGTTAGCAGTTGGGTCATATTATTTCCTACCAGTAGCGGACATTTGATCGTAGACTATCTCCCTCCGACGAAACTTTTCCTTTTACTACCTACAAAGAGAGTCAATGGAACCTTCCACAAAACGTAATTAATAATGGCACCAAACCTTTATTCACTCCTTTTAAAAACGAGGGACAATACCAAACAATTTCAATATATTGAAGGTTTATAACTGTCCCATTCCCGATTCATGTAAAAACGTCTTAGGTCCAGATACCAAAACAACTTTCGTTATTTCGTGATTTTTATTTCGAGACGCTGCGTATTTTTTGAATAATTAATAAAACCCATACAACAAGTAATTGAACATACAGTAAGCAACGATTAGCACCTGGTCTGCGTACAAAGCCAGATTCTTACCCCCCTTTCCACTTTTGTTCTGGCGATGTGGTATCCAGCGGTTGGGGGTTCCTCTATGGCCATTATGGGGCAAACAACAACAAAAAATTTCAGATTGTAACACAATTTTGGGTTGGGCCAAAATGCTGATTTTTGCCAAATGTGGTGATTATTTGTGACCCAAATAACGCTTTTTGGCCCAAACTCCATCTGGTCGGGGGGGGGGGGGGGGGGGATAAATTGTTCCCACCCGTGCTGCCACTGCTCTCTGTTGGTGACTTATGCACATCCCACAACACTGTCAAATAACGCACACACACCGTAAGTGCCAGAAATGAAAATCTGCTTTTGTTTATCAATCAAGTACCAATGTACATTTCAAGGAATAAGGCCGGATGTTGTTGATTAGCTTTGAAGTCCAAATCCAAATTAAAACCGCTCCAAGAAATTCCTCATTAAGACAAATACAAGAGGGCACCAACCAGCCCTAAGGTTGGGGTGGGTGTCCCCTAACCTAACCATAAGAAGAAAGGTGCGAAGTGAATCACCCGGGCCGCGCAAGCTGCTTGCTTGCACATCATGCCGGCTAAAACCTAACGAGCGGCTCGGAGCGAGGGTTGGAAGTCTGAATGTGGGAAGCAGAGAGGGAAGGGTGTGGAGATTTGGGAATAGTTAAGTAAGAGGAAAGTGATTGTTGGTGTCGGAAGTTAGGGTGGAGAGTGGAGGGGCTAGGATGGTGGGTATTTGATGGAAGAAGTATAAGTTTTGTGGGCCGGAATAAGGATGTTTGGGGGAGTTTTGGGAGTATGGTTAAGGAGGACCTGTGTGAGAAGGTGTGGAGGTGAGTAGAGCGATGGGTGATGACAGTGGTAATGGCTTTTGAGGTAGGAGGTAGTGAGTCTCATATGCGGCATGCTCCGCAGAGTGTAGAAAGCATGGGAAAGGCGCATTTTTCATCAGAGTATGGCAGTGGAATGGATGTGCAAAATGTGGGTGAATTAGTTCTCTTGTTTGGTGATTTCAATGGACAGGTGGGAAAAGGGATCGATGGGGTTGGGGGGGGGGTTCACCTGAGGTAACCTTGTTGGGGAGAGAAACCTGGGAGGAAGGATGCTGTTAGAGTTTTTGTGATGAGAAGGAGCTGTGTCAGTGCGAATACGTTGTTCAAGAAGAGGACAAAAGGAAAGTGACCTTTAGTTCAGGAGAAAACGAGTCCTATATTGATTGTGTGGCTTGTGGGATAAGGGAGAGGATAAAGTTTTTGAAGAATTTTAAGGTAATTCCCCTGCCACTGGAATTACAACATAAAGGTTTGTGGGTTCCGAGTGGACAAGTGGAAGGTGAAAAACGTGGTGAGGAAGGTATACATTTGAGGAAGGAAAGTATGGAAGCTGAAAGAGAAGAGACAGAAAGAATTTTGAGATGATAGTGGGGGCGAGCTTGTTGGGGATGTGTCCGATCTGTGAGGGTGTTATAGAGGAAGGGAGTGGTTACAGTCCTGGATAAGTGTGTGGGAAAAATAAAGTGATGAGAGACGGAAGATACGGTCGTGTTGGACTGATTAATGTGAAGGAGGCGCTAGGGAGAAAGAAGGATGCGTATAAGGATTGCGAGAACTGGTACGCAGAATAAAGTTAGGTGTAACATAGAGATTGAAGAAGCGCTCAAAGAAAGTGGTTGTCAGGCTATGAATGAGAGAATGCGAAGGGGGTGATTGAGTTGGAGGGTAACCCAAATCAAGGTTATAATTTAGTGAAGGCAAATGAAAAGTAAGGAAAAGATGTTTGAAGGGGGAAGATTTATGAGGAAGTGATGGACAGTTGAACTTCACTGAGAAAGCTGATCTCCATGGCTGGAAAGAAGCATATGGCGAGAATCATGAATGAGGAGAATAATGGGATCATAGGGTAGAGTCTATGTGGTTGGAAGGGGCCATTTGATAGATTCGTCAGGAAGAAGTGTAAGCAATTGAGAAATGAAAACAGTAAGGTGCGAACCCAGTCGGAAGTGAGTGTTTAGATGATTCTTGCGAGTGGAGAGAGATCGGGATGTGGTGTGATGGATAGAAGTTGTCAAAAACCCAGATCAGAGGGTGTTCGATGGAGGAGGAATCCGGTGAGTGGGCTGTGAGGTGTTTTAGTTCCAATTTTTTAAGGAAAGGGATGACATTATCTTTGGTGCATATATTGGTGTGAAGTTGTTGGAGCTTGCGATGAAAATTGTGGAGAGTGTACTAGAGAACAGAATTCGGAGGATAGTAAGTGATATGGAGATGCAATTTGGTTTTAATAATTATGCCAGGGAAGGGAACGTTAGAATGCCTGTTCATTTTGAGGAGATGCAAGAGGAAGACGAAGCAAAGGAAGAAGCTGTATATGTGCTTTGTGGCTGGAGAAGGCCTTTGATAGCGTCCCGAGGAAAGTGATGGAGTGGGCAATGAGGAAGAGGGGTAAACCAGAAGTGGTGGGGGGTAGAGCAGTCATGAGGTTGTATGAAGGAGCAAAACACGAGTTAGAGTATGGTCTGATCTGTCTGAGGAGTTTGATGTTAAGTGTGGTGTGCATCAGGGTATGTGTTGTCGCCGTTGGTGTTTTTTGTCAATTGTGGTTGATGTGGTTACGGAGAGTGCAAAAGAAGGTTTGAGTGATTGAGAGCTGTATGCTGGAGATATTAGTTTTTAATGTGTGAGACAATGGAGGGTTGAGGGAGAATTTTGGAAGTGGATGAAGGCATTTGAGGAGTAAGGGCCTGAAGGTCAACCTTGGGAAGACTAAAGTGGAGGGAGTGGGAGGAGTGGGAGGTGGTTAGTGAGTAAGGTGGAAAAGGGGCTGAATTGGCAATTCAGTGTGGTGTGAGGAATGTGGGAAGTGGAATTTGCATGCGGAGATGCAACTGAGATGAAGAGAGTGACCCCAAGTTTAGGCAAGAGACAGCTGTGTGTGTGGAAGGTGCAAGAAGGGTTGTTGAGGGAGTGGGGAAGGAGTGGAAAATGTTGTGTGACGAGGTGGAAACGGTGAAGGGGTTCACATACCTAGGTGACAGATTCGTGCGGGTGGTGGATGTGAGTACGCTGTGACAGCCAGAGTAAGGTATTGGTGGGTGAAGTTTATGAGAATGTGGAGAGTTTTTACTTGGAGAAATTTCCTTGAATATGAAGGGATGGTGTACAGAGTTGGTGTGAGATGCAGTTGATTCTGTATGGAGTGAGACATGGTGCCATAGTGAAATGAGATGGGGGATGTTGAGAAGGGCAGAGAGACCAATGGTGAGAGCGATGTGTAGTGTGAAATTGAATGATAGGAAAGACTGAGGATTTGAGATGCAGATGTTTGGGTGTTGGAAAACGGCTTGAACGACTGGCGCATCGAGATGGTGGGGTTGTAAAGATGGTATGGGCACTGCTGAGGAAGATGAGGAGCCTTGTTTTCAAAAGGGCTTGGAGTTTTAGGTGGGTGTTTTGAGCGCCGAGGGTGCCGACCAAAGAGGACATTGAGTAACCAAGTGAAAGAGGAGAGTAGGAGGGTTTGGTTAGGAGTGGGGGACTGCGTTAATCAGGCGAAGTGGAAGGACGGGCGTACGGCGATTGCTACGAATGTGAGGTGAATCCGGCCACCCTGGGGGGGCCGGTTTGCGGGGAACAAAACGGATTGTAAAACTTTGGTTTTAACTACTCTACTACTACTACTCAGATTGAATCTAGCTGTGATGACACGAAAATGTTTTTCTTCTTTCTACCAGTATAGGTGAGGACTGCTTTGAATGGAGTAGCAGGGGTGATACAGCAATGAACTCATAGATTTAAAGCATTGTGATCTGAGAGAGTGATTCTGGCAAATGGATATTCTATCAACTGACAACTGATGAGGTCATCTCAAAGTACATGGATCCTACGCATAGATGTGCAGGTTGGTTTCTTATACTGCCTCAAGGTTCCATTTTCCACCTCATTTTTGCCACCCCGCCTGCACCCCTAATGATTTACCAGAAGCAGCATCAATTCAATATCAGAATGTAAGGCTGTATTGGTAGGCTGCCAGCAAGCTTGCAGGACCACTTAGAAATCTGTGTGCATGTGTAATATATGTGTGTGGGTGTGTGTGTGTGTGGGAATGTGGGTCACTAAAATGTAAGTTTTTTTGTAAAATTACCTCAATTTAAAAGTTTGAAAGTTCTAAGTTGAACCAACTTCTGTCATAAAATATAAGTTGCAAACATGGGACCCCCTCATATGGTTATGCAGTTCAAAGGTCACATGGCCAATGTCAAAGGTCCATGTGAGGCCAAGTTGAAAATGCTGGCAGCTCCCAAAAGCTTATATTCTCAATAATAGAAGTGCGCAAGCCGCCGAGAATCGCGAAATTCTAATTCTCTCCAAACTTGTCTCCTAAATTGAATATTTCATTTTTTTTTTTTTTTTAAAAATATTAACAAAAACTGCCGTTTTAAAAATGGTCAATTTAGCCAGTTTTTCAATAGGACCTTGCAATATGCATGACTTGCTTCTTATCCAACCATAAAAATGGCGTGTATACAAGTATCAAGTAGAGAACAAAAGTAGACAAGAATTGTTTTTTTCGCAAAAAAAGTGAACGCTGACCAGAATGAAAGTCAAATTTCTTATAAAATTGGATCCAACTGAGGCAAATTTATTGGTCGAGTCAGGAGTTGAAAAATATCGGGCGAACGAAGCTGAGCCGATATTTTTCAACTCATGACGAGACCAATAATTGTGGATTGGACGAAGAATATGGATCCAATTTACATGATTATTATGTTTTTTCAGAATCTCTCTTTATGGCCTACTATCCATTTAAAATGTCGAAAAAAGGAATAATTCAAAATTTCACTTACCATATTCCTGGTGTCAGTTATTTACTCAGCAAAATCCAATTCCAATAATCAAAAGTCAAATGTTCCTGTTTCAAAATAGCAAAACTAATAAATGTACATGTTGAAAAGTTTTAACAATATCCCAAAATATCCAACTGTTGATTCTCCTCTTGCGACAGTTCCAAAATAACCAATTCCAATTCCATAACCAACTCTATAGGATGATAAACAGCAACTTGAAGTAAACAAACCTGTCAAATTTTTTCATAACACCAACAAAACCAAGTCTGGCGTGACAATCCTTATATGAGCTACGTGGAATAATTTAAGTTAATTGTCACCGACAGTTTGTTGAAGTTCATTGGCCTGCGGTTGAACTGCCTCGAACAGTGTGCAAGTGACCCGTCATTGACTGAGTTGAGGATTTTTTCTGCTGCAGCACCGTGCTCTGTGCGTCATAATCTCCATGAACGTCCTTTCACTTAAAGACAATTGTGAGGCCTATCCATTGGTGGCGATTGCATTTGCGGAACTGTAATGGCTTCATATTGAGAATTACTTAGATCGGACTCAAGCTCAAGCTTTCTGTTTCCAGGATCTTCACAAACACATTTCCAGAGCAGGAGATCAACAACATTTTGAACGTTGATGGCTTAATCTGTGGTTTGTTTCTCTGGTATTGGTGCAATTTGTCCAATTGACGTTAGCATTGCATCTGACCGTTGTTGTGTTTTTTGGCATCATTTGGAGCGATCAACATCGAACCGAATGCGCACTTCCATTTCTGTGGGCCTGACAACTTGCAGATATCTTTTGCACAAAACCACTTTCAATCAAGGAGGGTTGATCATGTGATCTCAAACTAATGGTTAGTGTAATGGCGGCGAAAGCCCGGCAGTAGACAGCTTCCCCATGAAGGAACCCAGGGATTTTTCACCACAGGAGCTAGCTTTAATAACCATGGAACTGGCTCATCCACTATCATAACGCTTGCTGGGCTATTTTCGGTGCTTGAAACAGTGCATTTCTTTGGATTCAAACTTTGAGATGTTTTTTCAATGACGCGACTGGTCATCTCCATCAGGCATAGCATCCCTCCGCCCACCGTCAACTCTAGATTTCATACACCCACCCCTGATGCTTTTTTTTGTCAGTTCATCCTAGGCCTTGGTATACATATCGTCGACCGTCTGAATCTACGCCAATTGCAAAATGATCTTTGGTAAGTTTCCGAAGGTTCTCACAGACCGCGTCGGCAGATGAACAACATGAGTTCAAACCACATTTTTGCCTCTGTAAACCTATAGGTGTATTTCATTAAAAATGCCAGAGTTGTACGCTTGTGATTGTATTCTCATCATAGGTATAATGTTGTGTAATCTCCATACCCTTCTCGGTTAAATAAGCTTTGCTTGATTAGCACAAATGCCCAATTTGGCCTGAGGCATGCTGGCTCCGTTAACCAGATTTGACAAACATGTCCGTTGTTCCGAAGGTGCCGATTTAACGTGCCACTGATATTTTATCAGCGACCTGTCGTGTATTGTTCCCATCTTCAAGTCTGACTTCCACAGAAAACTTCAGAAGGAACTCCGCGAGCGTGGCTTTTCATACTGTTCAAAGTTTATTGTCCAGGCCCTTTTCCTTTGGATATGCCCTCTAAAGATGTTCACAGCTCCTTCTGTGCTTCTTGCTGTATTTGCGCTGTCCCTTTTCTTGATTAGATCCTCGAACTCGTCACTATTCAACGGAAATCTCAAAAATTCAAGCAAATCTCGTATTTTGCACCGGTTTGTTTTGGTCGGCCGCATCTGTGTGACATCTGCACTTGAACCCAAATGGATCGTCTTGTTTCCGGTCACCAAAAAAATAAATAGTCTCCCAATTATACTTGTGAACGCAAACTCTTGGTTAATAAAAAAATGTACGTAATTGCAAAGCTGTTTATGGGGAAATTGATAAAAACGAGGGGATTGATACGGTTAAGGATAAGGACCGATATATGGAATCCGAACATTAATTAATAAAGTCAGGTTGTGAGAGATTTAAATTGGATCCAATATGTGAAATATTCTAGGATTACTAGATGGTACAAATGAATAGGATGGTAGATTCTGAAAAACATTATAAATTCATAAAACTGGAGTGGGTAGTGGTGTACACAAGTATTACCTATGTGAAGTGTTGATGGTAAACAATATGCATGCTCATTGCAATATTTGTTCAGAAGCGACCCACAGAAATCTTCTTTGAATATATTTAAATTGTCAAACGCGGATACTTTCACAACTCTAGTTTAATTAGTTAGTTCTAACGTAGCATTCCTAACCATTTGTAATTAGGAAACAGGAGGCCACAAGTAGTGTCAAACCGGGGTGTCAAAATTAATGGTTAATGTTGTGTTACCGAGTGATGGGTGGTTGTCCAAACTCCATACCCCTCAGATTTGGAACGTGACTTTTAAAAAAAAATTGGGTCAACCAGTGAGTGATGCGAGCCAGCAAATATATGTTGGTGCATTAGAGGTTGGTACATCATAAATCTGTGCCCCACCATTTTCAAAATCCTGACTATGTTACTCTTGCTCCTATATTCCTACGTCCCCCCCCCCCACCTCAACTCCCACCCTCCCAAAGTGTAAGTTTATCGCTTTGATTTGAATTTGAGACAATTTAGCATAGACACAATTTCCAATTCCCAGTCATATATGAATGTGAGCCATGAACCTCTAATGAAACTATGTACATTTATGGTGATGATATAGAATTAGAAATAACAGTAATTGGCTTAATTCTTTGTTTTCAGGATGATGAAACCTGTGGTACATTGACAGCCATTGTTACTTATTTAGATGACATACAGGCTATACAGGTAACAGAGATATGCTGTGATGACTTCCTGGCAGTGTACAATGATGGTAAGTGTTATGTCTTTTTGTGTCATCTGCAAGAATTGCAGAAGGGATTACTCTGGTCGTACGTCTGTGTGCCCGTGTATGTGTGTATGGTTTTTTTTTTTTTTTTTTTTACTAAAATCTCCGATTCTGTCCTTATTAGGTTGCTTCTGGTCTTATCATTTGCAGGGTATGTTAGGATACCTGTACTTGTTACATACATGTAAAAATCTGATTTTTGATGATTTTTTCGATTTGCTCATTTAGCAAATCACTGATAGTGTCTTTAATTCTTTGTTTTCAGGATGATGAAACCTGTGGTACATTGACAGCCATTGTTACTTATTTAGATGACATACAGGCTATACAGGTAACAGAGCTATGCTGTGATGACTTCCTGGCAGTGTACAATGATGGTAAGTGTTATGTCTTTTTGTGTCATCTGCAAGAATTGCAGAAGGGATTACTCTGGTCGTACGTCTGTGTGCCCGTGTATGTGTGTATGGTCAAAATGTTAACCCTTAATATATTGCATGCCGTATGAATTCCATAAGGGCTACGATGATGTAACTTGGTGGAATGAAGGGGGCGGGGTGTGGTGACATGTTGGTGACCTCATGTGACCTTTTATTTGTGACCTTTGACCCCATTCACAAACCACGACGATATTTTTTTTATATATAGATGACATCAGAGCAAAAACAATGTTGGCATCTGAAATATGACCTGTTCCCTAAATGAGGAGCCATAAAATGTTGATAAGTTAAGTCTTTAAATTAAATTTGAAATTAATCATTATCATAATGTTTGGACTAGTAACAAACCTTTTCAGTGGTAAAGATTTTGTATGTGCCATTTTTGTGTAATTCTTAGCCTTTTTAGGAAAATGTGCAATTCTAACTGCTAGTAAAATTTCAAAGTAGGTGTGGGCATGTTGAAAACATGCAAATCTTTGATGATCTGTAGCTAATAATAAAAAGCAGCCTTCATCATATGACTGTTTCATTTTTGTTGAAGCGGCAGTGCTGTAGCCAGAGGGGGCCAGGGGCCATGACCCCCCCCCCCCAAATTTGATTTTGTTGGTTGAGATGAGCCTGATGGTTCGCTTGAAGAATTCAGGTTTTGGCACTTGCAGGCCGGATTACCAAAAAGTATAGGTTTAAAAGTTCAATGGTCAGTGTGTAATGAGTAAATTTTACAAGAATTAGTGTAGAATTAAGCAAGAATTAGCCCTCAGAAGACATTTAAAGCATATAAAACCCAAAATTTTCAGGGAGCTTTGCCCCTGGACCCCACCAGGAGCCCTAAGGTGGGCCCCAAGCACGCTAAAAATTGTGGCATTTAGAAGCTAAAATCGCTAAATGTAATTGTAATTAGAAAAAAATGCGCGCAAAGCGTGCTAAAATTTGCCATTTTTAAACTATTATGGTAAAATATGAGGTTATTTTTGGCCAAAAACACATGAACGGGCATCAACATTGGGGGGATGATCGTATTGACCATCCCCCCTTATCAAAATATTGGGGGATATATCCCCCATCTCCCCCGGGATTTACGCCTATGATCTTAACTATGCTACTGTGAAGAGGTATGGTCCTAATCTTCCCCCAAAACCCAGTCTTGAAATAACCAGTCACTTTATAGCCGAGAAAATGTTTGATGAGAGGTCATTTTGTACACAAGTTTGTAGGGGAGTTTTTTTAGTTGTGTAATTCCTACACACAATAATAATTGTGCATCTTCTGTTCTGAGGTCTTTTTGTGAAAATGGAGGCATTTGCGTTGGACCAGTATCATTTTTTTTTCCAAAATACCAAGGTCTAAAACAAAATCCTGATGATTTTGTACAATGACCATAAAACAGATTGTGAAAAGTTATTACTGTCATTCATTGTTTGCAACATGTTGTGATCATTTGCTTAACCCAGGTCTACCGGCCAATTTGATTGGTTGTTCATTGGGTTATTTGGTGTATCTAACCAATCAGAAACATGGTAAGAAAACCTTAAATGTCTGTACAGACATGACAGATATGGCAGGTCTATTTTGATTGGTTACTCAAAGGTTATATCCTGATATATCAGGTAATGAGCCAATCAGAGATACTGTAAGAAAGGTGGTAGACCTCAGGGGGTTAAACTGCCACTTAAAATATACTTTCCATTCACAGTCTTATCTCACCTCTGTAAATTTAGATGAGTCTGGTGACTACATGGCTTGACTTAAAGGTGCACCGAGAGATTTCACATAACAGATGTACCTAAAAGATATGAAAATTCTGATTTCTGCACTAATGTAAAGCTTTCTATCAAAAATATCCCCTTGTGAAAGGATCAAACTGTGAATTATTTTTTGGCTAAAATTGCCTTTTGTGTTCACTTTAAAGCAGGAATGGCGCGATTTTACCCTGATTTTGATTTTACCCCGGTGCCGTCCCTGCTTTCAAGGTATTTCTGTATCCAAATACAAGTTTGGGGGTCTTTATCTAAATGAAATCACAACATATGACACAATATATTGATGCCCCAAAATCTCTCATTGCACCTTTAACATTGCATTGGGGAGAAGGGGATATTTCATGCAAACATGCTCAAGTATGCCTAGACTTTTTTCAAGACAGCTTTTTCTTTCTAGAAATGTAGATGTTTCTTTAGTTGTTGATCATTCTTAGCTTTGATTACAAGAGCTACTTTTGCTGATAGATAGTGCACTAAGGGAGCAGTCATTATTTATGCCGGGGGAATGGAGGATTTCAACTTTTTTCCGGCAAACATTTTTGCGTTTCCCCCCACGCTTCTGTTAAAAAAATTCATACTCCCCCTTGATCATGCTGATTTCCCCATTTAAAAGTTCATGTTCCCCTCTCTCTCGTTGATGAAAAATATCAGGTTCCCCCCTCTCACGGGTTCCCCTCAAATCCTCCATCCCCCCCGGCATAAATAATGACCCCTCCGTAATTGGCTGACAGCGAACTCAATTAAATCAGATATTTAAAAAGACACTTCTTGCATTATCCACCCCTTTGTACTAACTTGGCAGCCCAAGGAGGGGGGGGGCACTCACTTATGAAATGGATACAGGTATCAGGCTGGCAATGACAATTTGACAACTTGATTGCGATCCAAACTAACTTCAAGCCTTGTTTGGAAAACTTTTCTTTTCAACATTTTGTTATTTTTGTTCTCCTTCTCTTCTCATCTTCACAATTAAAAAGGGACTAGTGATGTCTTCATCAAGATGGGCTTGTCTCCACCGCATCTCTTTTCTAAGCAGGTGTTACAGCAAACCAAAACCAAGGTACATGCCCATCGAGAAGCATATTTTGAGGATGAGATCTTTCAAATGTAAGTTTTCGATACTTTTTGTGTTAAGGTTGTTTTCTTCTGAACCAAGTTTGACATAAGAGATTTTAAAAATGACAAAATGGCTGAATAATAGATGTCTACTGGATTAAAAACTGTAATTTGATCTTTAGATACATTGAAAGTGCAGCTAAAACTATTTTGTAAATCCACCGCATCTCTTTTCTAAGCAGGTGTTACAGCAAACCAAAACCAAGGTACATGCCCATCGAGAAGCATATTTTGAGGATGAGATCTTTCAAATGTAAGTTTTCGATACTTTTTGTGTTAAGGTTGTTTTCTTCTGAACCAAGTTTGATATAAGAGATTTTAAAAATGACAAAATGGCTGAATAACATATGTCTACTGGATTAAAAACTGTAATTTGATCTTTAGATACATTGAAAGTGCAGCCAAAACCATGCAAATTTGGAAGAAAATGACAAAAAATATGGGGAATTTGGGCAAGAGTTAGTCACTTACCTTTGTGGTAAAAACAGCATTTAGGATTTAAATACAAAACATATTTCCATTTGTAAACATGTATAAATCCTCAGCACATCTGACTTGTCTCTGTGCTATTTGGTGTGTAGAGTGTACAGTTCAAATACCGTATGATCTGTGGAAGAGTCTAATGTGCTTAATGATTCAAACATGTCAACAAAATTGAGACAAGTTCTGTGTTAAAATCCTAAACATTGTTTTTATGGCGTTGTAAGATACATTTATTGCAAGATTTGAAATATGTTCACAAGAAACAATTCCTATCTTAGGAATGCATATGAATTTATGGGTCATGTCCCCCCCCCCAAGAAAAAATGATACATTGCCTGTTTAGTTCATTAGATCATTACTAATACAGACCTGTATCTGTGAATTAGTTTTCCCCTTTTTTCAACAGAAGAGAGCCAAAATGCTACTATACATGTTAACAGTAATTATCATATACTCAAATATATACTTTGAAGATAATGAAATTGTGCATTATCACATATCCTGACTGTTACCTTGTGAAGATAGTTAAATTGTAATGTTCCCATATTATACATTGAAACTACTATCTGCTGAAGATAGTCAAATTGATGTGTTCACATATGCATTGAAACTACTATATACTGAAGATAGTCAAATTGATGTGTTCAAATATGCATTGAAACTACTATATACTGAAGATAGTCAAATTATTGTGTTCACATATGCATTGAAACTACTATATACTGAAGATAGTCAAATTATTGTGTTCACATACACATTGAACTATAGGTTTTCCCGTTCGATTTCGCACAATGTTCATCCGAATTCAACAATTGTTTAGTTCAAATTCGTCCAAAAATCGAAACTGTACATTTGCCAACTCGATTTCGTCTTTGGTCAAGCAACTTCAAACCTGTAGCCCGAGGTTGCTCTGGCTCATTCCGCTACGATAGCCCCTACTATCTCCTCTCCATAGAGCCAGAGCGGTAGTTCATCCAAACACCGGGGTCCACTGTGCCACAAAGTCAAGAATTTTGGTATACTTACAGTCCTTTATGACACGAAATCCGTCCATATATGAAAACTTTGATGTCTTAGCATCCTTACTAGCTCGATTTTAAAAATACAAACGGTACACAACTCATGCTTAAATCCGTGAAATGTCGACCCTAAAAAAGCACCGAAAACTTGAAATTAATACATAAACAGTCGTCTCCCACGTCCGGGTTCCCACGTTCGTAATTATTGGTAATCAGCGAAAATAAGCGTGCTCGTGCATATTCTAAAGAAAATAAACCGGGAACAATCCAGGGGCGACTCACTGATCTAGTGGGGTGACTCCTATGTTTAAATTGGATTTTTAACGGTTAAGAAATCACCGTTTCAAAATAATCAGATTTTAACCATGAATGGAAAATTAGTCAAGGAAACAACGTGCGTATAATATAAATATAATTTATGACTAAATAAAAGGTAAAGATTTTCAATAAGTGCTGTTTTTGTACTGATTCTGAATTTGCTTATTCCGCATCGGTTCCGCTGCGCACCCACCCCGGTCTTTCAATACACTCCCATGCGTAGCGTTGTTAGGAGGTAGGTACGGACGACGTCAACGCTACGGAACGAGCTATCAAACCTGCAATGGTGCACTCTAACTCGCCAATGGTCGCACCGGTTCGTCGTGCTAATTGAAATTCGTCGGGTCATACGATTTCATTGTACATTGCCAAACGATTTCGTCATTGGTCATCCTGATTCATAAACATCATTCGGTATTTGTCGTAATAGGCCTTCATTGGGCGGGTATCATGCATGCGTTTAAGGCTAACATTTGAAATGGCTCTTAACAGGATAGGAAGTGACTTTATGACGGCAATTTTTGTTATTGATGGAATTACTCAGGAGAGGGTGCCCCACATACCAATACATGGATTTTAAATCAAATTCAAAGTTTGTGGTAGGGATAAATCAATTCGCAGATTTAAAAATAAAATTTGGTGTTGGATCTTATATATATATATATATATATATATAATCAGTTGACGCAAAGTCGGGTGTAGTCCATGCCGTAAAAAGGCAAAGGCTCAAAAGTTTAACGCTATGTCGGATATAATCCGTAAACATAACAACTAAGATTCAGTAGAAACATCCAAGAAATGATGGCTCTTCATCGAGTGCTGGGGCCCACAAGACTCGTTTCTGATAAGAAAAACACACGTTTTCATCAACGCAAGTTCAGACGAGTCCGGGCGATGAAATATATATATATATATATATATATCTATATATATATAATATATAATTATATATATATATAATATCTTATATATAATATTTTTAGTTTTTTTGTTTTTTAATTGATTGATTTTGTTTGAACATGTCATGATTTTTTGTTGGAAATTTATATCCGAGAGAATGTTCATGATCGGATCGTAGGCATAATTGTGGCACCCAATTCTAATCTCACGCTTTCGTGCAATTAAATGCCTTCATCAGGAACTATAGAACAAAAGACTCAGAAAAAAACAGAATTCAAACCAAACCACTGGAAATAAAAGTTTTAACATGTATGGCCTATATGATGAAAATACGAAACGGACGTGAAGCGCAGAAATACATCATCTAAACCGAACATGAAAAGGTTAACTAATAGAAACCTTAACAAATTTAATGATATAATACTCGCGACCTATATAGGCCTACTAAAATAATTGGTTGAACTCGTGTATATCATATACTCAGTCTCAAGGCGAAATAGCGCTATATCCACGCAAACCTGTTACGAGGATATAGTACTGTAATAAAGATTACTTAATAATAATATTGATCAACTTACAAGTGACCCAGTGGAAGGAAATACAAATCAATCATCAGTTACAGTCTGACTCAGGATTTCGAAATATTGGTTTTTTGTGTAATAATGAAAATAGTCACCTAG
>JAMKCH010058027.1:0-19682 GCA_023653785.1 Ophioderma brevispina | reverse complement strand
ACAATTTAGACCCCGTCGCGCATTTTTTTTTCATTGTAGAAGAATGTTGCGCATAAGGCCGAAACATGTCAATACAAATGCACAACATTCTTCCAAATCATGTGGTCATAATAAAGAGGTAACTTACCATAAGTTAACGGGTCTCTGTTCACCGAATCCACACTTGTGAAGCGGTCGTATTATGAATATACATTAATGGCCTCTTGCCATTCAAATCGCTCGGCATTTCCAGGCATGTTTGTTTACTCGATATACTACTATCATGTACCCTGTCACGAGCTTCTGTGCTTAATGTGTTTTGTGTATTTGTGATTTGTGCTAGGGGATGTTTGTTATTTGTGTCCCATATTGTTTTCCTTATAATTTGAAGTATGTATTTAAATGTTTAGTGTGTTTTTTTATTAAACCATATTTTTAATTGCTATATTTTTTTTACAGGGGGGCAGGTCTTGGTGGCTTTTCCGCTAATTGATAACATTTGTCACGCACTTTTTTACCTGCCTTATAATTGTATTTTATTAGCTTCTTGTCTATGTTTAATATTATCTTTTTATTTTTTTCTTCTGCTTGTGTTTCTCTAAAAAAAATGGGCGACTACTTCTGTGTACCCCCTATTAGCTATGTATTTTTTTTAGGGGTGCAATCCTCTTTTCTCGGCAACCTGCTTTTCATCACTCCAACCATATAAACCTTTATATCCGTACTGACTATGTTTGAACTTCAATATTAGCTTATCAATTTGTTCACTAAACACTTGTTTATTTGTTTTGCTATCTATGTAATAACTGAAACTGTTACATAATTACCTATTTGTTTGTATAAGGAAGGCTTAGATACATCTTTTGTCTACAACAAAAGTTCATTATTAAACCTTGAAACTTCGCACACTCTTTAGTGTTAATTTTCTAACTCCTTTTTCATCTTTACAAGCGGAACATTGTGTCCAACCGTACCCATATTTGCTGTTAAAGTTGGACATAAGTTGCTTTTATTTTTCTCTAACTAAACTCTTCTAAGCTGATCAATTGTATTAGTATGTTTTTACTTCTTTTTTAACTTAATCATAATATTTGCTATTATTGTAATATACATAACAACAAAACACTCAAAAAATCAAAAAATAAATCTTTTTATTTTTTTTTTATTTACATTTTTGGAGTAAATTTGTCAAAGTGTGTTTTTATTCTTAAATCCAACGATATTAATGCTTTCTCTATTCTTGAGGAATACCACATATTTAAAGCTATTTAATACCTCATATGTTATATAATACCTCTTGTTTTTCTAATTTCTTTTTTATAGTAATTAAAATTTACCACTATTATGGTTTTTTTAAATTTTTAACATTTTTAAAAAAAACTAGGCTTTTCTCATCTATAAATCTTAATACTCAAAAAATATATTACCTTCTATCACATCAATCCTTTTCATTCAGCATACTAAATGATTGACAGGAAAACCGCTGTTCAAATATCAACTTTTTCAACTTCTGAGTGTTTTTAGTTTTTTTTTAAATCTTTCTCAAAAAGTTCATGGTTAAAATTTTCTATATTTTTTGCAAGCTTTTTTATCGATTTCTTATCCCAAGATAACACTAAAACAACTATCAGGTTTAAAATCCCTATCTATCCACCTATTCCAGCAAATAAAACTACCTATTTTTACTTCATATTAGATTTATACCGCCCTTTATAACTCAAAATTTACCATTTTTTTATTTATTGTTTCTCATCTGCATATATAAACGCTTTTAATACTTCTATATGAGAATTATTCATACTCTATTTCGTAGCCAACCGGATGAAAGCGTTCAGTCTTTTCTCTTTTTTCAGATATTCAATTATAAAAATTAACCCTGTAGACACTTAAGATCTTCAGTAACACATCAGAACGTTTGCTATTCATACAACCATTAAAGCCTCCAAAGTCATTTTCCTATATTACGTCACACTTAAATCGCCCCGCAAATACGTCCCGTTTAGTAGGAACATTAAGTGACCGTTGAGCCATTTACGACCTGCCCCCACCAACATTAACAGCAGAGTCGAAAGCTCTTCTGCTACTGCTTTGTTCTTTTGAGATATTTCATCCATGCGTAAAAGGTTTTCCAAAGCCTCCTATAAATACGCTTTGCATCTTCTATAGTAAGATTTCCGCATATCCCCTTTATACTTATATTTCCTGGCTAAACCTTCGGTTGATGCCCATAATTAGTTTTTACCTCCCGCCATCTAAAGTGTCATTGCTATAGCACCTTCGTGGGCCCGAGTGTTTTTTGAAATGCTTCTTCAAAGTTTTTTTCTTTTCATAGTATTTTTTTTTTCCTTTTATAGCATGTTTTGTCTTCGTTGTCAAATCTTATGGATAACGCTTGCATTATCTCCTCCGCCCTTTTTATCGCTTTGTCTATAGAGGTGAAGGCCTCTCTGCGTAGAATTAGTCTTCATTAAGATTTTTTGCTCCCCCCATTTTTCCCCTACCCCATTCAAACCTCTAAGGCGTGGTAATTATTTTTTTATAGAGGACATTATAATTCAAACACTTTTTGATGGTATAATAAGGTATAGTTAACATTCCATCTATTATTATTTCTCGCTGTTTCCTTTACGTTTTTCATCATTAGGTAATCAAAAAGTTAAGTCGTCATGTATCATAAAAGCTACTCATAATTTTTTGCTAAAGATTCATGGCTAGCAACGTCATATCACCGCTGTTGATTGGAAAGGATATGTTTATTGTTGCCCCATACGGTATGTATGGCCTTCTGTAGCGAGCAAATAGGAACGATATCCCCCGTTCTCGCACTTTTTTATAAAGTTTTGTTGTCAATTTTCTTTTATTAAGGGTTACCTATTAAAATAGATTCTATGAATTTCCTTTGCAGTTTGCTGTTCTATCCCGAAGTTACGAAGGCTAACTTCTTAGCCCCCTCCATATAAGCTCCAAACACTCCTCCTTTAACTTTTATTACGTTTTTTGTGCGGGCATATCCTCTCTTTGCCTAGTTTTGTATAACCACAGGGATTTTAGCCATGTAAGGCGTTCCGTTTTGTAAATCCTTCTGTGTATTGTGGGTCGTTTGATACATGCAAACCACCTAGCCTCCATTTGACGTAATCAAAACTACATACACATCCCTCATCAGCTATATAAATGGCTTCGTAGTTAGTTTTTCATCTCCACCTTTCGGGACTTCTGTATATTAGGCGTGTTCGCACTTGTACGCCCCGTAACAACCGTAAGAGTTGTATCCCGGATGTTGACGGTCGTCATCGAAAAGTTTTTCCTACCAGTCCAATAATTCGTTCGCCAGTTTTGAAGACTGTTTATATTCGGCGATTTTCTTTGCTTCTTGCTATTATTTTTTTCCACCATCTAAGAAAGGTTTTCCGCATCAAAACAGATTGACCCGTGCCTGTTCTTGATTTTCGGTTTTTGTTTTTAACCTTCCCACAAAATAACTTCTGCATTTGACTTGTAAACCTCGGGGTCAGTTTATAACCCGGAAACCTTCTTGTTTATTATGGTAATTTCAACTTTCTAATAGTGCTTTATTTTTTTTTCGTCATAATTTCCTTTAATATAGTATGTTTTTTTAACATCCAGTTTAACCCCGTTAATTCGGCACCATAAAATAAGTTGAGGACGGCAGGGTATTCCGTATAAACAAATTTATACATGGGTTAATCAACTTTGAGGCTTAAGTCTTTGTAGAAAGCCATTGTATAATGAGCGTCAAGTGCATTATTTGGAAGCAATTCATCTTTAGGTATTTTTTCTATATTGCTTATGTTTTTCACCGACCATTCATCTATACCAAAGTTCTTCATACAGGCAAACTTTAAAGAAGAATGCCCGTTCCGTCATCTATACAAGAACACATAAGAGGCTGTATATGGTATAGCCCCTTTTTCGTCAGTGTTAGCTTTATAATTGCCAATCGCTTACCAAGATACCCCCCAACCCAATGATATCGAAATTGAGTGTTTATGCCTATCCTTTATTTGCTTTGGTTACGGAAAAAAAAGTCATGTAATGAATTTAATTGCTTTTGCTTGAACCCCATCCTTTTCTTGTATTGTTAAAAAGGTGTTTTCCTCTTTGGTAATTCACATATCCAATGTAATAACAGTACCATCCTCAAAGGCAAAAGCCCCTGTTCCAGGATAAGGTATTACTCCGAAATGAAAAGGCTTAAGTGATGTTTTTTCAAGTCCTAAAGCAACTCTTTGCTTTGGCATCTATTTTTCCTGTAAAGAGCATGGTCTTCATGCGTTTTTCACGTGATGCTCGCTGTCATCTGGCTTTCATGTAAGGAAACAGGTTTTTTTATGTTTCTAAAGCACGTGAAAATAAAACAGCCTAAAATAAACATTTATCAATTTTGCATCTGCATAACCGTGCTAGGAGTACACTATAGAACAAGGCACAAGCCCGCCGGGCTATCGATATTGGATTGTTAAACCCCTTACCCACATGTCGCTTTGGGGTTTTTTGTTTTTGTATCTTTGACTGACAGTAAAGGCTGATGTAGATGCTCTGTTCCAAAAAAAATAAGATGTAATTTTAGGATTTTCTTTATGTATTGCGGTAGTCTTTTATACGTAAATCTGTGGTTTTTTATAATCTTTATACATGCTTGATTAAGAGAGGCTTTTATGAAATCGTTATATTGGATTGATTCGCCCCGATAGACGACTATTAAGTATTTCATTGTTTTTTTGTTTTTGTTTTTGTTAAATTGTTTGTTATAGTTGCTTCTTATAAGGTATTCCTCTGATTTTTAGAGCTTTCAGAACCTCTTCAGGGTCAGTACTACCTTCTTCCTATCAATCTTTTTATTACCTTTGTCATGGGGGCTGTTTTTTGATATATAAAATCCTTTTATCATGTGTTGGTGTTTTTTTTGTTAGTTCTACGGGCACAAGATTTAACATGTTTAAAATTGGTTTTATCCTTGGTTCGGTAAACGCTCCTTGATTTTTTCAGGTGGATCGTATGTTTCATTTAAAATTAGGCGGTTGACTAAACTTTGTATTGAAATCCTTTACGCTTTTACCATATTTGTTGCTCTACAATCTGTATGGAACTAACTATATCTACCAAGTGTAATTCTTGTTTCTTCGTGGCAAAGACTCAAAGAATTCATCCGTTGTTTTTCCTTTATCCCGCATAATATAGACTAAACGTAAAGAAGTTGGTTTTTTAGGGTCTTCTTCTTCGCTGTACTCTTACTTGCATTTAGTGACAGGTTTTTTTCTCTCATCTACGGTTATTTTTTCAATTGTAGTACGTAACCTGCTTTGATAAACCGGCAGGTAGACCACATTCCCTGGCTAATTACTTTATACTAACCTTCTAAGGCTCATTTACCATATCTGATGTACATAGGGATTGTGGTAGTATAGCTCATATACATATTGTTTACTTATGGTATCTGGTAAGGGCATAATTTCCGCGTCTTTTTAAAACGGTGGTTTTGTATGTTGTTTATCGTTCCATACAATCACTGCACACCCTTGTTAAAATATCAAGGGGTCATTAGTGTAAGATAAACGCCAAACTTCTTTCAATGTTCTGTATTCTAAACGGTGTATATCCCCACCCCGCCCCGTGCACGTTTCGCCTTTCGCATTGACGGCAAATCATTACCTCGATTGCTCGTTAATTCTTCTCTCCGTTTTACAGATATACCCCAATACGGTGCTTTTCAATGCTTCTTGGATCATCAAAAACACCTTCTATCTTTTTCGTTTATAACATTAGATAATAACTACTACGTCAGCGGGTGTGCATTTACCTTGTACGCCTCCTTACACTTTTAAATTAATTGCTTATATTGCGTTTCATTTCGTGGTATACTCTTTATACTGCGATTATAACATTATTAACTGGGTCCACTTCTCTATTGATTATACCTAAAACGTGTGGCGCTCTCAGCTCTTTAGGGCGGTTAGAAAGTATTTGCATTAGAGCACGGTCTTTCTGCAGGCCCCTACGTGTCCTATCAAGGGGGGGGGGGGGGGGGGAAAAAGGGGAATGGTTTTTAAAAACCCATAAACAAGGTAAACCTGCTTAATATACCATTGTATACTAAAATGTTGGTTTGTAAAAAAAATAAAAAAGGTTCGTTATTTTATATATGCTTTCAAACCGGTTTTTTACAAAATTTTGGAAGGTTATTTTGGGATTCCACATTGGAAGCTGTTATATTCTTTGTTACTCATATTTTTATTGTTAGGCGAAGTCCTAACTCAGAGGCCTCTATAAAGCCACTGGTTCTATATGAATCTGTTATATTTTATCTATACTGCTATCATGAAAATAAAAATTGTCAAGTCCCGCAACCTGTACCGCTACATAAAGAGATGGCGTGTATCCCGGCACATCAAAAGCATCGGGATTATACGAACCCCCCGCTTCCGTAAGAAATACTTTCATACCCTTCTGTTTTTTCACGATGAACCCTGTTTTCTTGTTAATTAAATCTATTTAGTTGACGGGGGCCTGCTGTAATCAGTTTTGGGTCCACTCCTCATTGTGTTTTCCCTAACTCTTTTAAGGTAGCACTTGTATAGTCCTTTAGTTCTTTTCTATTCTTCTTTTTTGTTTCCGGAACCGCTATGGTTAACTACCCCCCAGGGTTTGGAAAGCAATCTTTGTTGAAAACTCTATAGACTCGGTACCCATATATTGTTACAAAGTCTCGTTTTGCCAAACATACAAAACCATACCCATTTCCTCCAGTCATATATGTTACGATGAAACGGGGGCTTCTATAATTAAAGGATTAGGTATTGTAACCACTGATTTGTCAAATAGAGCTGTTAATACCATATACTTGTTCGTAGTATTTGGGAACGTCTTCTGCGATACTCGTTTTTTCCATGGCGGTAGCAGTTAATTGTTTTGTACCATACGTCCTGTGGACCAAATATATGGTTGTTACCAACAAGTTATAGCAGGCTTCCGTTTTAGTGTGTTTAATAGGTCAATGTCTACCGTCATGTCATTGAATAATACTGCATAAACACTAAGGTAATCCATTCCATAGTTTTTTAGATGTTTTACCCTTAAATTATCTTTATTAGTGTTGATTTTTAAAATACTTGCTATAAAGCACAGAGCTCATATGTGCCCATCCCACCATATCGTCTTGGGACTACTTAACTCAAGAGCCGCTCCCCTTGCATTGATTATGGAATCAAGAATCACTAGTGCTGGGTTAGCGTAGCCAAATCCAAAGGATTGACTTATACTAGGAAACTCGGGGGCTTCGTCCCTGTTCTATCAAATAAAAATTTACCAGTTTCTTTTGCTTATAGTATAAGCTTCGTTGATGTTTTTGTTTTTTAGTTGTGCTAGCTCTAAAAAATTCCTGGCTTTAACCAAACTATTTTGCCGCCATTATAAGAATAACCCCCTACAATTATTATGTTCTCTCTGCTCTTAAATCACCTTTGTTTGCTCTAATTCGCTTTTCGTTTGTGTATCGTCTATGCGTTTACTAACTATAACTCCTCGACTGTAAATCACTCAATATCTCATTCTTTGTTGCTTGTTTGTCTAAAATATTGTTTTACTATTACAACAAAACTATTTAAATTTTCAATTTAATGAAACTAATTATTGTAGTACCCCCTCCAAGTTTTCTAAATTTATCTAAAGCATCCCCGTCTACATGTTGTTCCCTAGCCTGCTCATATAGAAGGCTTTTATTAGTGTTTCAAATACACTACTCCACCATTGGTCACCTGCCCCCCTAATGAGATAAGCATTGTTCCTTTTCTTGTAATAGTTTTTTCTCGTTTTCTAAATTATATACGGTGTCCCATTTTTTTGTCGTGGGTTAAAGTTAGGAGGTTCTCCCTGTATCACCCACAGGGGGGGGCGATTCTGCGAAACATAAGCGTCTTCGGAGAAACAGGGCCTATGTCTTCCTCCCTCCGCATAACACCTTGTGGTGGGGGGGGGGGGGTTTGATTTTGTTGTGTGTACCTAATACCCGAATCACTAAGCCTCGACCATCCTGTAATGCCTTGGTTAGATTTGGTGGGTAATACGTTTTGAGTGTACCGTAAACCCCTGGTTATCCGCCTTTGGTCCGCACGTCCCACAATACTTACCGTGGACGCACTCCACCAAGTACCACACCACATGTTGTCATGTGACAGGCAAAGTGCAAAATCATAGGCTTCTATAAAAGCCTCTACTTCTATCTACCTGCGTGTCCGTTAAAGACTTTGGTAGACCGTATATTTTAAGAGAGTTATTGTAATTGGCATCATCATCGTAAATGCAAGTCCTCATAAACAAAACCAAGTTTCCTGGTTTTTTACACCCTTGATAAAGTGTCTATCGCTACCCATTTTGTGGGATAAATGTAATACCTTGGAATGTGTGTATTCCCTAGTTATTTTCATAGTGTCTCCGGCTATAATAACATCCTAATTTTGGAAATGTATTGCGCGTACTCGGGTGCATATGTGTCGCAGCAAGCCCCTTAAGTTAATGCTCGTTGTATATCGCTGGCCATAAAGTATCCCCCGTTTTATTTTTTGAAAGTTTTCGAAGTATTTGCCGTGCTGGGGGGGGTAATGTTGTATTGCTTGTGTATGCTCGAGTAATCTGTCAAGTTCCCCGCATTATATCTGTGTAATGGATATTCCGCGCCCATCTAATCATATCATCTATTGGGTCCGAATATTAAATATATGACTAGTCAGCATTTTTTCTGGGTAATGTATCTTAACGGCAAGATTAACTCTCTTTTATACGGTCCATTTCTGTCTAAAGCATACCCGCTATGCCCTATAAGCTAGGAAGCTTGTTATACCAAGGATAAGCTCTGGTTATCAGTGTTTATATGTTTTTGGTTGTAGCATCGATGGCTCCGTCTTTCTTTAACTCCCACCCCTAATTTGTGTAACCATAGGGTGCGGATAGGAGGCTACAAACACCATCGAAGGTGCGGTACGTGTATGTGCCGTCTGATCGAATGTAGCTGTATTGGTATCATCACGCATCAAAAATTGGCATCTATTGTTTTTTCCCCCCGTTACGACGACCCGGCACCTCATTTAAAATAGGCGACTCTTTCTAAGTATCTCTAGTGAACCTGTCGTCTCTCGTCTGACCTGTCATAATCGGCGCCCATAAAAATAAATGGAATCGCTTTTGTACTTGGTTAGTGAACCTGCGGTATTTCTATTGTCACATCTCCATGTTGTTCGTTGGTAGGAATAGGCTGAGTGGGGTATCTTTGGTATATGCAAAGTACACGCCCATATAGGGATTGCGAGGGCACTATCTGGTGTCAACCAAAGATTACGGGCATAAGAGCTCTTTATGCCCCGCCAGTAAAAAAAAAATAGCACTGTAAACTAACCGCCTTACCCCCCGCATCGTATTTTAACCAGCGATACGGTTAAGGCTGTCCATAGCATGCTGGGTGTTCAGGTGTGTCTTGTGTTTTTTAATTGTTGTTTTTTCAGTATAATGTATAGGGCGGCCATTACGTGCTGTCGCTATCGTACCCGTTGTGTACTAGACAGACCCATTTTACCGTTCGGGGCACCCCATCAATAGCACCGATCTACGACAACATCTATAACACTAAGCCCTCTGCAAGTGCCATTACCGTAAGGGCAAGGCCGTAAATGGTCTAATGATTGTATTATATCGTCATGAGGTACAGTGAAAGTCAAGTTTTACACCGGTAGTACCAGGATCGACCCACTAGTTTATAATTCTATTCCATATTCACGATGCCTACCCGATTCTAGGGTATGCTGTATTGTATGGCCTTTCTGGTAGAAATGGTAAACGTCTTGAGTTTCGTCAATAGCTGTTACTCCAACGTAAAATCCTGGGTTTATTTTTACCCCTTTTACTTTTGCTTTTATATAAGATTGCTCTATTAATAGAGCAACATGACGGCCCATAATTTGCAGCTTCCCCATTAAGCTCGATAACTCTTCTTTTCATCCTGGCGTTGAAACGGTATAAAAATATTTGACATCCTCCTCTTGGTGCTAGTAGCATTATCAAATCTATACCCCTGTTGCAACGTTCGTAACAACAAAGGGGCCGACCAGCTCCTTAATGTTACTGACGGGGTGCCCTAATGTAATAAGAATGTCGCTTGATGCCTCCCCAAATTGTTGCGACTATCGGGTCATCATTGCCGGGTTGTATCCTATAATACTATCTCACCCACCCCTCTGGTGTTTTTTAACACCCATCCGGGTTTGTGAGGTATAAGTATATATATTTACGCGCATACCTCGTTTTCCTCCCCTTTAAAAACAAAAGGAACGGGTAATTAAAGGCTTTTTGTATTTGTATGCATCCCCAGATGTTATAGTTCAACCCCTCTGCAAAGGTAGTGAATTCTCTTGTTTTTTTTTTTTCTCGTAAGACTTTATTTTAAATAGTACGACATCCGCCCGCTGATAATCCTCTTTGTTTGTTAAACCACACACCCTTACGTTTCTGGGGGGTTCTAATCGTATTTCAAGTAAACCCCGCACTTTCATTTTTGCTTATTTCAAGCTGGTGCCGGGCGCCATCTCCTGTCTTCATCAGACACACAAAGTGTCTTTAGTAGGGTTTTCATTCAGGGTTTTCGTAAGCCATGTTGTTGTACAACGGCTTTGGTCTATAACATTGTTTTGTTGAAAACCCCCGCCACAATAGCTTCTTGTGGTAGGGATGCCCTTACAAAAGTATAAATAACCGCGTTTTATATGGGCGGTTAATAACCAAATGCATACATCTAGCACCTAATACAGTCCATAAATTTCCCTCGATGTCAAAGAAGCATTGAAATTCAATAAAAGCTTCTGTGTCTACTCCTGTTCCTCATATTCGTTTGTTATTGTGGGCTTGTGTATATGTTATATAAACTATCTCAATCAATTTTTATGATAGTATAAATAAACTCATCAGGCCGGGCTTCTCCACCTAACTCATTTATAGTTGTTGTATCGTCAGGTGTTAAAGTATACTTATGAAAAGGCTTATAGGCGCAGCCCTCATAATTTTCTGTTATGATGTCGATTATGGCAAACACAAAATGGTGGGCATACCCTGCAGTGTTATAACATTCCAAATACTGTGGCTGGGAGTGGTTTAACTGGCGGTAATCCCCTTTTTTTGACCTCCTTTTTATGGAGTAACCTTGTACTACAAGGCAGCTTAAAGTGAGGCTTTCCTTTGCTAAAAGTTGTGTCTTAGCAATATAGAGTAGTCCACTAAAGTAGTTCCTGTCCCCCCCCCCCCCCCCCCACCCGCAACTAAGCCTATTTTGTTAATGAACAAGCGACACTCTCTACCGAAGGCTTTATAATACTGCTCCCGCCTTCGCCTCCTTACTCGCATAGCATAACGCCCACTTGGGACCTGCTCGTTCAAAGTCCTGGCACGACTAGCCCGGCTTTGCATCCACTGGATCCCTTGGTGTAACTACTATTAAACGCGGAGTTACCTCCAATCACTTCCCCTATTGGTTCGTCATTGTCTCTATTTTTTTTATCGCATATTCAAACCATTCTTGAGCCCGCCTCGTCATTAGAAACCTCAATGGCATTATTGAAATTAAACACTCCACTCTATTTTATCTATTTGCTGGATACACAGGGGTTAAAGGAACCACGCAGACCATATCCCGCATCATCAATCAGATTCAAGAGATAATTGTGAAAAGCTTCCACGACGTTTTTATTTGTTCTTATTGGTTGGGGAATTTATCTTAGGGCTTGTTCTATCACACATCCGCCGGGGGGGTCAAAGACTCGTAATAAATAGTGCCTTGTTTATACGCTTCAATGGATACTCATTTAGGTATAGTTGCTCGATAGAATGGCCCCCCCTTCCCCCGCACAAAATAATTGAACGAGTTCTTGTCTCCTTCACCATTGAATAACTAGAGGAGTCGCCACGTTTACGGGCGTTTATCTTTGTTCTACCATAGTTACCAGTATAGACGCTTCATATCAATCCGCTACCTTAATTTGATGTGCCCACCCCATAAAGGGTCTGGTTTTTCTTCGAGTCTGTGTGTGTGTCTGTGTCATAATGTTGTGCGTAGGTTAAAAGCAAGTTTGTTCGGGCAATCCCGATACCGGCAGCTCCCACTATATTACCTAGAAATTGGGCCCCCCTGTACCTGGCAACAACACAGCACCCGCTATTGCCCCCCTGCTACAGGCGCGGCAATTAAAGACCTAATCGATTAAAATAATAAATAAGTACGGCAGACAGCTTTATCGGCTCTCTATATACCATCCACCACCCCCCTTTATTAACTTGCCCTCCACTCGCCAAGTGATTAAAACAACTATGTCAATGCGGACATGTTTTGTACACCGTCTTCTTTCTCTTCTGCATATCAGAGCGTACGTCAACATCTATTTTTTTGTCGTATTACTTAGATTAACACTATGACCGTTTTTAAGGCATAAAGTAGGTTTTTTTCAATTTGCTTTAACGCTCGTTAGTTTACGTAAATATCCCTATACGTTCATATCTGAAATCTACTTTATGGGAGTAGGCGTGTTCCCTCTTCTATTGTTCTAATAACGTTCGGTATGTATGAAACCGACTAATCGCGACATAACGCTATCCCCTTACCATTAACCCAACTAGTTCAGGTATTCCTATTCATTCAGTGTCGTATAAGCCCCTTGCCTTTCACACAATGGCTATTTTTTCCTTATCTAATACAACCCCCGATGCAATCAACGCTTCAGTCTTTACTTAAAAGAACAATACACCTTTTAAGGGTCTCTACTTTTTGCCACTTGTGTTAATTTTGTACATGCGTATCAAAAGACGCCTCACTGTTTTGTCATCAAAAAACTCTATATACAGTCTCTAGAGTCTGTTTGTAGTATTGTTTTTGGTATCCCACCACAAAACCCCGCGCAGCATCTAACCACCTTTCGCCCCCGCAAGACGTAGCGGTAGCCCACCTAAAAAATTCTTTTTCACATTGTTCTAAAGAAGGAGTGTTGCCAAAGTAAATACAACTCTGATGGCAACTTCTACCGCCCACAGGGATTACACTACTCGTCATTTTTGTTCTGATAGTAATATGGCTTTTTTGTATATCATAGAATGTTAGACTTCGGGGAGAGCCCTACCTTTCGTACTATAAGCCCTTGTCTTGTTGAGAGTCCCTCGTAATCATACGGTGTACCCACAAAACGGGGTTTATGGTATTCCAGACACCCTTTATCTAATGCTCTGAATCATAACCGTAACATCATCATTTGTAATTCAAATACTTTACGTTCTTCGTTGTCTAGGCACCAGTTTTTTTGTGTATTCTTTTAAGTAGCACTACCAGGGAGAAAAACAACCTTTTCGCCTGGATTGATTCACTGTATCTTCTAAAACACCTCGAATTGCTGTGTGTCTATAAACAACTCTATGGATTTATACTCGCCCGTTGATTGTGATAAACTGTGGGTGTTTGAATTCCAATGTATGGAGTATGCATCTGTTTTTTCAGCGTCCTTAAACCCGCATTATATCATCTGGTCTATTGCCTGAGTAATCAAATCTCCTTGTACTATCATCGGTTACTGCTATTTTGTTATGGTGGCCGGGTTGTGTTTTTAGCAAAGACCCTTACCCTCAACCCCTGTTTTTCCAGGCAAATCGCCTGTATGTCATTAAAGTATATTTAGCACTTTATAAAATGCCACCATGGCTGCATTATAGGGGGGGGGGCTCTTTACCCAAAAAAACGGTACAGCATTCCATATATCAAAAGAACCTCGTTAAACAACCGACTCTATCATCATAGATAATAAACACCGTACCCCTCTTATATACTATTAGTAGATGAGCCCCTTTTTTGAAAATTTAGAGACTTGACTCGGATTAAGTCTCTAGAAGAGGGGTGCTTGTTTTATCTTTTTTTGAAAATATATAAACTTAGAAGTTGTAGCATCCCTGCTAAAGCCCTGCCATATTTATAGCGTACTAATAATCTTTTCCACTTACTGTAGAGGTCTTCCCCCTTAATTCAATATTACGGATTAACACATTGTATCTGTTAATAGATTCTGCTTCCTAGTTTTGTAAGTGTTTGTATCTAAATCCTCCACTTTCTGAAGCAAGTAATCACCGGCGTCCATCTAATGTATTTACACCGGAAAAAAAAGACCCCAACGCCAATGTCCCACTTCCATACTTTTTGTAAAGCCCCCCCGGAAATGATTATCACTCGTGTCTTAGTAGGCATTATGAAAGTAGCACTCTCACTCCCAAATCGGTGCCGGGTCGTTATAACGAAAAGAATCCGTTCTGCTCTAAACTCTGAGAAAATGACGTTGGTTGTTTCGTCCCCATCCCCCCGACATCCTCCGCATGATACCATAACGATAACCATCAATAAAACCCTGTATATCTGTTGTGGATTCTCCCCCCTCCTGTTCCTACAAAAACGTCCCATAGAACTAAAATAGGTGTTTGGGGGACGTTAGACGTGCTATCTCTACAGCGTCATCTGATGATGTGGGTGCGTCTGGGTATGTGTTTATTGTGGGGCCAATTTATATAAGTTGTATATGTTATCAGTGGAAAACGCAATGAATTTTTTCAATGTGTTGTTTGGTGTTTTAGACTCATTCATCATATGGGGTGACTAGCATATTAAAAAACAGCACTATCGGGGGGGGGTGCTTAATGTTGAGAAAGGCCCGGTGGGCCCGTCGGGGGAGGGGAAAGAGCCGGGGGGAAGGCAGGCCCCGGTACAAAGATGGTTCTGGGGGGGGCAGCCGAAGAGCGGGGGTTTTTTTGCGGTATAGGGGTTGAACTGCCTCTAAACTGCTAAGGAGGGTGGCTGGTGTGCCACTGTTTTTGGACCGGTGGTTTTTTGTGGCGGGTAAGGGGTAGCCGAGGGGGAACCGTACGGGGCTTGTTTCCGGGGGATAGACGCGGTATAGGATTGAGAGATGACAGGGCATGGGAGCCTGGCGCAGCGAGGTATGGAAAATAAACCAAAGCCTGGTATTGTAAATAATTGTATTGCCATAAAACTTTATACCGTGAAAGAGTACATACATTGGGGGGTTTTCTTATAACCCCATCGGCCTTTTTAAGTGTGCGTAAAAGATTCCCCTGTTTTCCTTCCTTCCTTTATAATCATTGCGAAAGAGGTATGAAATATTCAGGATAATCCATACAAATAAGTGTCGCGACTGTTTTTATTCAGAGGTTAAAAGTCTATAAGGTATATAATCGTGGTAAGATATTAAGCCATATAAAATAATTGAGAGAAGTGCGTAACGGTCCCCGTTAGTACTAGACTCTGGACTGTGCCGTTACGTATAAATAATGATTTTCTAAAACAGGGTCAATTGTATAAGTATCGGGGAAAATTAAATAAACCTACCTGGACGGGGTCACCCGATAAGGAAAAAGAAGGGGCTGTTATCAAGTAACCGGTTAGTTTCTCAAATATTAAACAGGTGGTCTTCTGTTTGAATTGATTGCTGTGTCAGACCACCTCACCCAAATGATGCAGGTAACCCCGGTGATAGTGCTCCACGTTCAGTCCTGTTTCACTAACATAACAACCTCTGCCCCCTGTTTTTTTAATCAAGTTTTTCATCTTGGTCACGGTTGACGAAGCGTCTCTGCCCGGGTATTTGGGTATAAAGTTTTTTGTGGTTATGATGGCATGGGATCGGCCAGGTTATTGTTTATAGCATTTACGAGAATCTCAACATTGTTTGGGGGTTAGCTCAAAAATGGGCATAACAAGAACTGAAAAACCGCCTGCATGCTGTTTATTAACCGTTCAAATCAATGTGTAAATGCCTGCCCTACAAAAATGATAAGCCCCATGTAAAACCTTTCTCTTCATCAAAAACATAACAATAAGTAAGAAGAGAAGGGCTCCGCTATAAGCATTTCCCCTCCCCCCATACAACGCCCCTCTGTATAGGAAAAGAAATAATACCTCGAATCATAACTTTTGTAAAGAATCAGCTATACCCCTTGCTGTAAAGGGTGGGGTTCGGGTTCAATTACTGTAGGAGGGGCGGGTTCATTACTGTAGGATGTGCATCGCTTAAGGATCATCATCTATATATCTAAAATAGACCAATCGTATTGCTCTTTGTTAATGGAAGTTCTTTTTTTTCTAAAGTAGTCGCCACTATGACGTAATCAACAGAGGGGATTGGTGATGAATAAGGTTTTAAAATATTTAGCGTCCACAAAAGAAAACACTTCCTCTTGCCCGCCCATCTTCGTCATGTCGGGACCAGACATCCCTGCGCATCATGAAAGCTTACATAATAAAATTTTAATCCGTTTTTTTAATCATTTTTTATAAAAATCCCTCCGAATATTGTAAACTCCTGCCGAGACCACCCAAACCGTATTTGTACCCGGACTTGTCTGTGGTCGGGTGAAAACCATACCGGTGGTTCGTTGGAATCCCGAATACCTCCCCTCCGCTCCCCTAGAAACACACCACCAACAAACCGCCATATGTCAGCTTTAATAACCATTTTATGTAAAGCACTTTTAGCTAAAAAACAGGAGCTTTTATCATCAACGTCTCCGCCCGCACCCACACCACACCCACGATTCTTGATAAACACGATTTACAGGGCCCCTCACCATTTCCATATTATTTGCTAGTCTGCCTTCCGATAGCAATCCATAAATTATATCTATTTTTCTTTTTCCTCGTCCGCAGTGACGTCTTCCACAACGTACTAATACCATTCTCTTTTGTGTGTTATGGTTAACACTACTATGGGGCTTTCCTGCCCCACTCCTATTTGTTTGTTTTGGCACATAGCCCCATTGCTACCATGCCAAATAATTCCCTCCCTCCCCTGTTCTTCCTACCATGTAAGGTTGTCCCGCAAAAACACCTCCCTCTCCAATTGCTCCTTTCCCCACGCCCGTTTACCGCAAGTTTAGGAGTCTCTGCGTAGTATCATCAGCCCCGCCCCCCACTAAATCCTGCTATCAAAGCTTTTCCAAAGCCCCGCAATACCGCCTCTTCTTTACCTGTTATAAAGATTCTTTAATGGTTCTATAGTGCATCCTCAAACCATCTCTGCCGCTATATCCCTCAAAACTGAAATGCTACCGTACCCAAAATCCTTGATTCCAGTTGGTTGAGTCTAAGACCTCTCTTATCACAATCATTAAAACCCTTATCCAACCCTCTAAAGCCTGACCATTTACCAACCAAGTGGTTGTGAGGCCTCCCTAACTCCGCTATCTCTCTTATATAATCCGCCCCATGAGTGTACCCCTTCAAAACGGTCAGATCAGCTCGCGTTGAGGACTTGTTTTTGTACCCCCCATCAATATCAACAGCTTTATTTTGTTAAAATATCCTGACATACTGTGTGGCGGTAC
This sequence comes from Ophioderma brevispina, assembly GCA_023653785.1. Lineage (NCBI taxonomy): Eukaryota > Metazoa > Echinodermata > Ophiuroidea > Amphilepidida > Ophiodermatidae > Ophioderma > Ophioderma brevispina. The sequence goes on along the minus strand of JAMKCH010058027.1, from coordinate 2,282 downwards.
GAGATGCCTTCCACCATCTGACTTGGGTGCCCTGCCCTCCCTGTCCTTTTTTCTAATAGCCTAATACAGCTTACAAAACCACTATCACTACCATAATTGCCATAGCTTTCGTTTTTTCTTTTATTGCTTGCGTGGCCGACCGCCTCCCACTGTGTGGACGGTTTTTTGAAAGTACGGTTCCAAAGATGAACACCATGCTCATATTCCTGTTCGGTTATTTGTTAATACGATTATGACGTCCAATATCTCCATGCCTTCTCTAAGTCAAAGCCTTTTTATCGGTAGCTATTTTTTCCAGTAAAAAAAGGTAGTTATACTCTGCAAATAGAAGATTTTTCCAGTAAAGCTTCATGGTGGCGATGTTATCAGAGTTATTCTTTTTTATTTTGTTTATACGGGCTTCTAATTGACTGGATAGATAAACTTCTTTTTTAACCGCACTTGCTCACTCAACCCATATCACGAACTCTTGCATTGTCCGCTCTTTGTTGCTCCCCCTCCTGATCCGGTAAATGTTATCCAACCCACTCTCATTTTCACCCCAACGTTTATCAATCAGCTTACTATCGTTTCTGTAGCATCAATGCCGTACTTTTTGAAACCTCTGCTAGCTCCTCTCCCGTTAATCGATTTTGTCTTTGGCGAGTTTAACAAATTCGTTTATCTTATGTACTCTTTATGATACAATTTCTGTAGAATAAGAAAGCGTTTGCAAGGTATTTATTTAATCAGTGTCTGGCCGCAACCGTTCGAAGGAAGGAAACAGCCGTTGCGACTGAGTCCCCCTACAGACAGAGTGCCCCTCCCAAAAAGTTTTCTATGTTTTCTTCCCCCATTTATCCAAGTTTGTTGATGGAATTTATCGAAGTCTTTGTTAAAATATGCGTGTGGAAACGGTATTGGCGTTATAGCTTCCTTTAAAGGGTCAAAGATAGTGTGCTAACGGTAAAATATCTCTCAAAAATGTCGTCTGCACCATCTCAAAACGGTTTTTTTGGCTTTCTATTTCACGTGCCCATCAGGAATAAACTCTAAGTTTTTTTTGAGGTACTCCTTAAGCAGGTTTGTCTTTTTTCCATGTTTTATCACTTTTCTCGTCTTAGCCAATTATAACCAGCCTTCGCCTTTTCCGCAGCCATATAGTCTGAAAAGAGCATTGCAAATCAGCCGTATTAATTTCCTAAAGAGCATAATCCTTAAGTAAATAAACTTTTTAAACTCTTGAGGAGGCTCCCTTTTCCCACTACATGCCCAGGACACCGCGTGCATATGTTAATAGAACATCTCCAACCCAGTGCTCATTCGGGATAGCTCCGTCCTCCCATGTAAACCTCGCCAAATTATTATGAAGCTTTATCATACGAGTTTGTAAAAATCTAGTACCAATAACGGTAGCATTGTGGTATCAAGTTTTTTTAGGTTAGTAGATAATCAACAAATAAAGGGTGCTTGCTTTATTTGTCTATCATCTAAGAAAAGTGAAATTATAAACAGTATTTCCTAATGTGGAACCATAGCATATAGGCGGACAATAATTTACCAAGTTCTCCTCAAAGTTTTTGAAAATTAAAAAAAAAAAAAAAAAACAATTTTATTGAAAAATTTGCAATATCATCGACCAGCATTATCCCCGCGTCAATACGAAGATAAAAAGGTTTTAACTTCCTTTGGTTTTTCATAAGCATTTCCCTTCCATTCAGGTGGCTGTCCAACATTTTCAATCTTTCTGATAAGCCCTAGTAAAGCGTAAGAAGCTATTGCAGTTATACTTGCAACAGCAAAACCCAAGGGGGTGGGGGGGTGTCCCCAGCATTTCTAAATCCCCGTAACAGTCAGTTTTGTCATAAACCTATTACAATATATATTTTCTTTCCTAATAAAATAATGAACACACCACGCTTTCGTAACAAACGCCAAACTTTGCCTAGAAACAGTTTTTTCATAAACCCTAGACAATTATATATTTTCTTCCTAAATAAACTTAATAAACCCCCACGATAGTATAGCAACGCTAAACTTGCCCTCCCTAGAAACGAAGAGGGCGTGGGCGCACCCCGGTTTACTTACTAAACCACAGGAGCGGCTTGTGTGGGTTAAAAAAACTGTTTCCTATAGCCTTCCCCAGCCCAAGTTTTAGTGCTGACAAGTTTGATTTAGTAAAGCAACTGTTATAACTGCTGCTTGCAATACATCTAGAAGACCCTTAATATCGCTGTTATAAACTGAACAGCCGATAAAAACAAATCCGTTGTGCATGACAGTAGAATTATTTCAACTCCCAA
>JAMKCH010058024.1:0-22446 GCA_023653785.1 Ophioderma brevispina | reverse complement strand
AAGACGAGCTGTAATCATCTCAGTGGCAGTCACAACATTTGATCATAATTCTTGTCAGTGAATTAAATTTGTATTCATGACCCAAATAAGTTGATTCAAACTTTACCATCCTCTCTGTTAAGTCTTTGCTGTTCTGCATCAAAGTTTCTTTTGCCTCTGTAATCTCCCATCCTCAAGTTGCCTTCCCGCTAGCCTGTTCTTGGAGTTCTTGCTCCCTATCCTCATGTCTCACATGATCCATCTGGCTTTGTCTTCCCTCCAGTTCACGCACCTTGGCACGAGCTGCCTTGCTCGAAGACATCACTCTCCGATATCAGGGCAACAACCATGCTACCTGAAATAGAGAATTATGAGCAAAGGAATTAAATGTTTTTAATTAGGCACTTCACTACCTATACAACTTTGATTGGAATTCTATAAACTTGATACTATGTGTGCATTGATTTGCATATTGTAACGTGCACATGGTTGTTAGCCTATAAATTCCTTTCTTCTTTTTTCCTTGTAAGCATAATTGTTGGATTCTAATTCCTTTTAAAAAGAGTATGTCATTTATATTTCAAGCATCTTTTTGCAAAAAGTACATATTTGATACAGGAATTGCAAATAAGGACATGGACATGAAGCATTTGACCTTTGGATGACCTTGACCCTCATGCACCTTCTGGTGATGACCTCTGACCTCTGTTTACCACATATTTGATCTCTAACATGTTCGCCTATATACTAAGATTCGGCTCTAAGATTTTTTTTCTTTTCTATGCATATCAACCATTTCGTCCTCATGGTTTAGCTGTTGCTTCCTTGCAATTTAACATTTACTTCAGATCAGAATGTCACAGGGGGAAGGGTTGCAGGTTGCCACCCCAGAGACCTTTGACAGGGAAAAAGCTTACAATCATGCAAATCAGCCCTTTTTTTTGGCTGTCTCACCAGAATGTTTGGCCTCCAACAAGGAAAATCTCTGCCTCAACAAACCACCTCCATCTGGGAAAAGGTTTTCCCACCTGATAAGTGGACCCATATCAGGGTTCGTACACCCATCTCCTTCCAAAATTCAAGGACTTTTTAAGGACCTTCAAGGCTCTAAATGAGCTAATTTCAAGGACCTAACGTTGTACTAATGTGTATGGATGTTCCTGTATTCCATACGAAAATGAATGCCAATAGGACGAACGTTTCACAAAACAAAATACAGAAATGGTTCGCGTCTTGAAGCTACAATTTACCGTTACCATCATTCAAATATTGTAAGATTGTCTGTGGTATGTGGTAACACACCCGCCATCTGAGTCTTTAGAAACTGTCTTGAAACTAAGTCCAATAGAGAATTATATGAAAAAGAAATGTCAAATTTTAAAGATCATAGCTTGAAAACCGAGCTAACCTACGAACATGAACTGCATCATGATAGATCTCTTTAAATACAGCTTTTCTAGAAAAAATGGACAGAGCTCTGCTGTCTGACAGCCCTATTTAAGACTGTCATTAGGAACTAAGTCCATATGACAGCATTCCAAGCTTTGACTTGCGTTTTAGAGGCGGACACGGGTGTGAAAAAAAATATTTAGGGTGAAAACATCAAAATTACTTGATGACGTAAATGTTTCTAAGGTAAAAGTCAATATATTTTTTCAATTTTGGCACTTAAAACCCCATATTTTTCACTGATTTTGAGAAAAAATTCCGTTTTTGGCCATTTTAGCCAAAAATGGCCGTTTCGGGTGACAAAAATTTTTGACGTGCTATTTCCTTTCCTGTGAGTGTAATAACATGAAAACTACCTAGTAGTGACTAATTTAGCTAATCATGTGACAGGGGTCATTTTGTAATATTCAATCCGTAAATGATTCAATTCTATTCTTTTATTTTTGTAACAGGGTTAGAAGTCGGTGGTCAGGGTGACAATTGGTTTGGGGGAAAAATGCAATTTTCGCCCAATTTTTGTTATTGAAAAAGCATAACTTTCCTCAATGGTATGAGCTATGGTGATGCCTCTTGTGTCTTTTGGGTTCAGTATTGCAATAGCTAAATAGTTATATAAAACTAACTTGACTAAAGTTAATGTACTGAAAAAAAAATACAGTAGTAATATTTTTACCCCTACCCCTAACATTTCGAGGCGGAAAAAATAAAGGCTTCGCAAAAAAAATAAGTCCTTCAAAACTGTGAGGTTTAGGCTAAACAAATATAAACTGCTATAGCCAGACGCCCTCTAGAGTCAATTTTATATTTTGTTTAGCCCTGCGAGTCCCAGTTTGAAGGACTTTAGTTTTTTTGCGACCGATTTTTGCTCAATTTGAGGGCTTCGGTCGGGCAGAAATATGCCTTACAGTGCTATGGGAAAATTTTTCAGTTATACTATGCATTTTTTATTCAGATTCAGTTCTACTACAAAAATTTCAACCCTAGAAGAAATGGTATTTTAAGTCGGATATATTTCCCTTTAGTTCCACCATTCTGTCCACCAAACGTAAGTCAAAGCTTGAACGCTGTCATATTTAGAATTATTGAAAAAAAGGTCAAAATTTTAAAGATCTAGCTTGAAAACTGAGCCATCTAATCAACTGCTCATGAGAGAGCTCTTTCAATTACTCTACTTACTGCTTCCTGAAAAAAAGTATTTACGGAGTTCCACCATCTGATTCTGATATTTTTCTCTTCTCCTTTTAGAAAACTGTCGTAAGGACACAGTCCATATTGTTTGCTTTGTAGTACATAATCTAACTTTTAAAAGGTCTAAACTTAATGGCTCACATAACTTGAAAACCGAGCCACCTACAAACTATGAACGGCATCATGAATAGAGGGTCTTTAAATAAGCTTTTTTTCTGAAAATGGACAGAGCTCCGCCGGTCTGACAGCCCCATTTAATGAACTGTCAGTAGAAACAAAGTCCATATAGAGAATTATATGAAAAAGAAAAAAGGTCCAATTTTGAAAAAAATTAAGGGCTTGTGTAATATAAAATGAGCCATTATTACAACTGCAATCATAAGAGCTCTTTGAATTACTGCGTTTCCTGAAAAAAAACAATGTGACTGAGTTCCGCCAATCTAATAGTTCCCCCTTTAAGAACTGTCAGTAGAACACAGTCCATAAGGAAAATATTGTTAGCTACATAGTACATTAAAATGAACTTAAAAGTCTAAACTTTTAAAGGCTCATAACGTGAAACTGGGCTAACCCTATGTCCCTTGAACTGCTCATGAAGATAGGCTCTTTAAAATACACTTTTCCCAGAAAATGGACAAGCTCCGCCGTCTGACACCCCCTTGCAAGGAACTGTCAGTAGGACTAAGTCCATATGGAGTATTTTCGTTTTAATAAGATGCTGAAAAATCGTCTAAACTTGCAAAGGTCTTAACTCCGTTTTCAAAACCACTGCAGTTGAATAGTAGTGCTAAAATACCTTCAAAGATATGTATCATACAGCAGTTAATGTTTAAATCGATATTAGTGTGGGTAAACCTTCCGAAAGTCGGGAGGAAAATTATGTCGGAAACCATTTAAACAGACTTTTATTGGAATCGTTCAATCTATGTTCTTTGATTTGTTTTTGAAAAGATATTGTCACTTTTCTCCTTACTTTATTATTTTCTGTATTTTCAGTAATAAAATTAAACACATAAAACACCTTATTTTTTTTTTTAGTGACGCGACCATTTTTTCCTATTTGTTTTTCCGGGAAAACGTCCGTCCGTATTTCGCTTCAGTTTCCTACGGATACGAAAAATCCTACTAGTTAGGCATGTGTGCATTAGTTTCCTTTTTAAACAGAAAAACATTAACTAACTCTCAATGCACCCACAAGACACACACAACCAAAAATGGGCGTGATCTTTTGCATTTTGCCACGTTCAGTAATCTTTCAGTCTGTATACCGCATAATGGGTTATAAATATATTCTTAAATTCCCATTGCTTGATGTCGCAAATGGGATGATAAATCTCTTACTTTTTGGTTTCGCCATGAGTTCATTTTAGTCAAAATGCTCTGCACACATGACTAGCAATTTTCAAGGACTTCAAGGACCATTTGTGAATTTCCCGGGTTTTCAGGTCCTGGAAAGGATTTGGAATTCCAGGGAACTTTCAAGGTACCTTCAGGACGTACGAGCCCTGCTATTACATCCCTGCGTCTATTCAGATTATCTCAACTACCAGTCCAGCTAATCAAAGAATTGGACAACAGACAAATTGCAAATGGAAGCAATTTAATTTTAATCAAATCAAATAGACTTGAATGGCGCATACCATCACTGTCACTTTCAAACCTTTGTACCTTCATGATATTCAGGAGAAGTATCCTGCTCCTCATCTTGTTTTTCTTCATTCCCATCATCACATTGCTCACCCCTTCATTTCTCTTCTGTGCCTCTTCTCTTTCAGTCTGCGTTTCTTCTGCTCTTGTATTCCTCCTTTTGTCAGTTCTGACAATCACCTACCAGGGGAAAAATGCAAAGGTTCATCAATCTTAAGCCAATGTAGCATGCAATCAAAGAACCATATCTGGAAGCTATCCCAGTCTCAAAATAGGCCAAGTGTAAATTTCCATTCATTTTGTCAGTACTCCGTTTAAGTCAATTTCTAAGCAAATTCATTGATTACAACACTCACCCTGTCTCTGAGTTCTTCTGGATCTATCTTCACCGAGCTGAAATGCCAATTCCTTCAACTCGGCCCAGACCATAATAAAACTCATCTTCTTCATCAGTGCCTGCAAAAAAAAATCCAAAACATGTTGGTCATCTGCTGTCGTGTTTGTACACGGTACAGAGGTCACATGAGGTTACCAGGTTTAGGCCATGACCTCTGATGCCTCCAAGATGACCTTCTACTCCAACCTTGGATCGAATAACACGTGTGACCAAAGACCATTACTCCACTTAACATTAAGATACGGGATACACCAAGCAATTTCATAATCCTGACCATTTTGGGGTTATATGACATCTAATACCTCTAGATGACCTCTGACCCCACTCTTTAAGGGGTGAATGTGCAGATGTCAACAAACATCCCAAGTGATGCATTTTGAAATTGATTTGAGCCCCCCCCCCCACCTCAGTTTTCTCATCTGTGAATTCCTTAAATTGAAAGTTGTCTTCAAGTCCGAGCCGTTTTGAAAGGTATTCCTTTACGATGACCACAACAGATGTGTGTAAATGCCTAGCATCACATCCATTAACGCCCGCATAGCAGCTGTACGCGGGCACACCAGCGCCCCTATTCCGTTTCCGCATCGCTAATGGCACGGCTATTCTTAGAACGGCACTAGTCTTTTGCACTTCCCTATAGCAGCCAAGCGCTGTGTTACAGGCCTGCGATTAGCTTTGAACCAGGAATGAACAAACGGTTTTCGCGGTACCTTGGGATATCGCGTATCCCGAATTCTGTGGTCACTCTGATGTTATAAATGGGTTCCTTGACAAAAAATGACCAATTAGCTCACGATTTTTTGTAAGTGCCGGCGGGTGGCATGACTTGATAGCAGCATCGAGAAGTGAGCCACTTGAAAAAGTCCGAAATTGCTTGTAATGGTCGTAATTTTTTCACGTTTTTTTATCGTCTTTTCCCAAAATAACAACCTATATATAAACGAGTCGCTATTCGAGACCATTTGTTAATAATAATTTTTGGTGCGTAAATTCTGTTACTATAGGCCAAGTATTTTCGTCCGCAATCTCTGCTAGTGTACCGCAATGTACACAAAATCCGAATCTACGCTATCTGACAGAGTTCCCACCCTCATCCACGGCGTCCCGCGGAAAGTACGTAATTCTGTGTCCAACTTCGCCAAAAATTATTTAAATTAGTACTTCGCGAGAGATTACCGTTATCAGTCCGTCATACGAATGCATGCAAATGAAACTAATCTCAAAATATCTCCGGAATACGAAGGGGTTCTATGGAGATTTTTGCATCAGAGGGGTCCGTTACTATGTTCTGTTTTCAATAGGCGCCTAGGGTATCATAATTTGGGTCTGAACCTATTATACGTCTAGCGAGAAAATTGAAACGTTTGGTCGGTAACTTCGGTGCTTGCCCACGAAAATGACACTCAATCGCTACGGCCGCATCCCCTTTTCCCCATGCCTTTTCGGTAATGTGATATTGTCATTCTTGAGAATTTTCAAACGCCTGTTTCAATTTAGCGCTTTCAATTTTAGTCAACAGGATATACGTCTTACCGACCGCCGTACCTCAGCCGATAATGATGTGGTTGATACCCTAGCCTAGGGCAGTGAAGATTTGCCAAGGTTGCTCAAGATGCACAATGGTCGGCGCTGGGTGTCAATAAATGTGGGAATAGCACACAGTTTGGCACATGATGTGGATTTTTTTAATTCTACGTACCTTACATCCTGTGCAAACTTACAAAATTTTATGTGGGCAACAGGATTTTTCCTTTAAAAATAGTTTTACACAGATCTTTCATGAGAATGAGCATAGAGGCACGATATATCATGTTAATTACCTTGCCGTCAAGAGCTATAATTATCTCAGTGTCAGCCACAAAATGTGATAATAATTCTTGTCAGTGAATTAAATTTGTATCCATACCCAAATAAAGTTGATTCAAACTTACCATCCTCTCTTGCGTAAGTCTTTGCTGTTCTGCATCAAGTTCTTTTTGCCTCTGTATTCGCCCATCCTCAAGTTGCCTATCCCGTCTAGCCTGTTCTTGGAGTTCTTGCTCCCTATCCTCATGTCTCACATGATCCATCTGGCTTTGTCTTCCCTCGAGTTCACGCACCTTGGCACGAGCTGCTTGCTCGAAGACATCACTCTCCGATATCAGGGCAACAACCATGCTACCTGAAATAGAGAATTATAAGGCAAAAGTAATTAAAAGTTTTAATTACGCACTCACTACCTATACTTTGATTGGAATTTTTATAAACTTGGATACTAAGTGTGCATTGATTTTCATATTGCAACGTGCACATAGTTGTTAGCCTATACAATGCTTTCTTCTTTTTTTCCTTGTAGGCATAATGGTGGATATAATTCCTTTTACAAAGAGTATTTTCATTTATATTTCAAGCATCTTTTTGCAAAAAAGGAACATATTTGATACAGGAATTGCAAATAAGGACATGTACATGAAGCACTTGACCTTTGGATGACCTTGACCTCATGACTTCTGGATGACCTCTGACCCTGTATATACCACATTTTTGATCTCTAACATGTTCGCCCATTATATACAAAGATTAGGCTTAAGGATTTTTTTGTTTTATGCAATTTCGTCCTCATGGTTAGAGGTTGCTTATTGGCAATTTAAAAAGTATTACTTCAGATCAGTAGCGTAACAGGATCGAGGAAGGGGGAAGGTTGCCACCCAAGAGGCCTTTGACTGGGAAAAAAGCTTGAAAATCATGCAAAATCAGCCCTTTTTTGCCTGCTCACCAGGAAATTTTTGCCTCCAACAAGGAAATCTGCCTCAAAACCACCTCCATCTGGGAAAAGGTTTCCCCACTCTGATAAGTGACCCATATTACATCCCTGCTTCAGATTCAGACTATTCTCACCAAGTTTCAGCTGAATTGGACAAACATGACAAATGTGCAAATGAGCTAATTTAATTTTTTAATCAAATCAGAATACTTGATAATGGCGCATATCATCACTGTCACTTTCAAACCTTTGTACCTTCATGATATTCAGGGGAAGTATCCTGCTCCTCATCTGTTTTCTTCATTCCCATCATCATCATTTCTCACACCTTCATTATCTTCTGTGCTCTTCTCTTTTCGTGCCGTTTCTGCATCTTGTAATTCATCCTTTGCAGTTTCTGACATTAACCTACCAGGAGGGAAAAAATGGCAAATGTTCAATCAATCTTAAGCCAAATTAGCATGATCAAAGAAACACCACAAGTGAAGCCCATCCAGTCTCAAATAGGCCAAGTGAATTTCCATTCATTTTGTCAGTACCAGTTACACAATTTCTAAGCAAATTCATTGATTACAACACTCACCCTGTCTCTGAGTTCTTCTGGATCTTCACCGAGCTGAAATGCCAATTCCTTCAACTCGGCAGACTCATAATAAAACTCATCTTCTTCATCAGTGCTGCAAAAACAAATCAAAACATGTGTATATGCTGTCGTGGTTTGTAAAACAGGGGACAGAGGTCACATGAGGTTACCAATTAGGACATGACCTCTGATGCCCAAGAGACCTTATACTTCCAACCTGAAGAAAGTAACACGTGATGACAAAGACCATTACATCCATGAACATTAAGATAAGTGGTTACACCAAGCAATTGCATAATCCTGACCATTTGGGGTTATATGACATCTAATGACCTCTAGATGCCTCTGACCCCACTTCTTAAGGGGTGAAGTGCAGATGTCAACAAACCTCCCAAGCTGATGCCATTTTGAAATTGATTTGAGCCCCCCCCCCCACCTTACATTTTCTCATACTGGTGAATTCTTCGAAATGAAAAGTGTATTCAATACAAGTCAGAGCAGTTTTGAAATAGTATCATTTACTATGACAAAAACGAGTAAGATGAATACTATAATCCCACACCATTTTTACGCTCCCATAGAATCTGTACTGCTGGGTCACAGCGCCACCTATTCAGTTTCCGCATCGCTAATTTGGCCGGCTATTTTAGACAGCACTACGTTCTTTTGCTCCCTAAGCACCCAAAGCGCTGTGTTAAAAGGCCATGCGATTAGCTTGAACAAGGAATGAAAAAACGGTTTTCGCGGTACCTTGGATATCGCGTACTCAACGAATCAGGTGGTCGATCTGTTAGAAACAGGTTCCTGACAAAAAAGACCCAATTAGCTCACTAGTTTTGTGTAAGCCTTGGCGTGTGTTTTTGGGTGTGTGGCATGACTTGATAGCAGCAATCGAGAATTGGCGCAGATAAAAAGGTAAGAAATTGCTTGTATGCGATCGATTTTTTTCACGTTTTTCGTCTTTTTCCAAAAATAAACCATCTTAAAACTAGTCAGCTTACTAGACAATTTAGTTAAGAATATTTTGGTGCGTAAATCGTTACGATAGGCCAAGTATTTTCGCGGCAATCTCCAGTGTTACCGCAATGTACAAAAAATTCCAAATCAACGCTATCTGACAGAGTTTCCCCACCCTCGCTACGGCGGTCCGGAAAGTAAAGTCTTCTGTGTCAAAACCAAAAAGAGATTATCTAAATTAGTACTGCGCGAGAGATTAACGTTATCAGTCCTCATAGCGAATGCATGCCAAATGAAACATAATCTTCAAATATCTCCGGAATACGAAGGGGTTCTATGGAGATTTTTGCATCAGAGGGTCCTTTTACTATGTTTTGTTTCCCATAGGCCTATGTATTGTAATGGGTATGAACCTATAGAATCTAGCGATAAAATTGACGTGTGTCGGGGGTACTTCGGTGCTTGCAACACGGGAAAAAGTGAACACGCAATCGCTAAGGGCCGCCATCCCTTTTATCCACAATGCCTTTCGGTAGTATTTCAGTCTTGAGCATTTTCAAACGCTGTTTCAATTTACGCTTTCAATTTAGAAACAGGATATACGTACTTACCTGACCGCCGTACGCTCAGCAGATAATATGTGGTTGATAAACTCCCTTAGGCAGTTGAAGATTTGCCAAGGTTTACCAAGATTCAACAATGGCGGCGCTGTGTGTTAAGACGACACGTAAATGGTGTTGTAATAGAAACACAGTTTTGGGCAAAGATGTGGATTTTTTATTTATTCTACTACCTAATCTGTACAAAACTTTACAAAATTTTAATTGTGGGAAACAGGATTTTCTTTTAAAACATAGTTTTCACACAGACTTTCATGAGGAAATTGAGCAATAGAGGGCACTATATACAAGTCAAGTACTTGCCTCAAGAGTTCTACTTATATCAGTGTCAGAAGTGTATTGTTCTGCTTAAGATTGTTCAAAAGATAAAGACAATTCATCTGGAGTGCAAGAAGGCCGTAAGTGCAATAGCTGCATTTGTTAGAAAATTCCCAATAAATATACTATTTATTGCCAAAGTCTATGTCAGTGTCTCTTGAAATGGTTTTTCAAGCAAACGCAGGCGCCTGAAGAACCATTTCAAGAGCCACTTACTCAAAGAAGATTAAATGATTTATCTAATATAACCCCCGGCAGCACACAGATGTATCACATGGCAGCTATTGCACTTACAACCTCTTGCACTCGCACAACAATTCACATGGGGTCAAGCAGGTGTGAAACAGTTTGGACCCTCAAGACAGATCTTCCAGTTTCTAATACACTATAAAAATCTGCCAAGCAAAAAATAGTGGGACAGAGGGAAGAGCGTTGTTAAATTCCTGCCAAGCAACCTCACCAATTTTGTCTGTGTCGGTTTTCAAATGTCATCGCATTCCCGCAGCTCCTTTTACGCATCTTCAGATCGTGCTGATACTTTTTGTAGATACTGAAGGACACTATCAGGAACTTGGATTGTCTCTAAAGCTTTCATCGTCCTCTGGCTCTGAAATAAATAAGGGTTGATTACAAACAAACAACATTTTAGGTGACTAGGTTGGTAATACATGAAGTTGGTCTAAAATGATCTAGGAAGTCTTTTGGAATCATAAGTCATCTGTTTAAGTCATAAGTTGTCACAGAAATGAAGGACACTTTCCGATTAAGGGATTTGGGGGATAAAAAACACCTTGCGTACATGATAATAGTTGTAAAACACCAAAACTCAAAATTCGATGGTGAAATGTAACTGTGATGATTGTAAAGGGCCTCCTTCCTGAGCTGGGTGAGTTTCCATAACATGACCCCCATCTGACACATTTTTTGTCCGACACACTTATGAATTCGGAAACCTTAATGGAATAAAACGCTTTATTCCGTGAAGGGTTTCCGAATTCATAAGTGTGTCAGAAAAAAGTGTTCAGAGGGTCAGGTACGGAAACTCCCCTTATCTGGCAATGTCCTTTCTTCCCTAGTGGATCAACTTGGTAAATTCAATTCAACTAAATGACCAAAAGCAGTATTCAAATTTTCGGACATTAGCGGATATCTATCGAACCATAAACAAAAAAGGGGTAAGATTCATGAAATGTACATTTAATTTTTGTAATGAAAAAAACAACACAGTGACAATAGGCTGTCTTGAACTAGATTGGACATGAATCAGTTGAAATTGAGTTCAAAAAATTGTGTCTAAGCATAAACAAGACATAGTTATAGCATTAAAGCAGGCAATTGGCTTTCACTTTGGAAATCTATACCACTCCTGTGAAAAAACTAGTTCAAGTCCTGTATCGAGGGAGTATGGATTAAAATGTAATAGCCCATTGCAGTAACTTCATTTGAAATCATATGCATTGTGTTGTAGAGATGCTAGTAGTCTGTCATAGGAGGGTAGTTGTGGATTGCCAAGATGCACAGACCAATGGTTAACCCATTGAAAGACATAAAACACCCTGAGCAAGATTTAGTAACGTCTTCAACAAGGAAATACCCCAGGGGTCCGTGTTCGCGAAACTTCAGTCGTAAATTCTACGTGAATACTATGTATACCTGAGGGCCAATTATACAAAAGCAATCCACATCATGTTGAAATGTATGCCAATTGTCCGTCTAGTTATAAGGATTCCAAAAATGTATAGTTTGTACCATCTATGACCATTGGTTTGGGAGTATAGGTTCAAAAGGGTAAAATGGTTAAAAAAGGTTCAATTTCTATTTGTACGGGTCAAAATCAGAATTGGCCCCAAATTTTGGTAAAAAATTAAAGAAGTTGTTCATTCAGCTTAATGTTTCAAAATAAAGAATAGGTTGTCCATCTGCAATGCATAGTAACCATGTTATGTGACAAAAAGGTCATAGGAGGGGCAAAACCAATGATGGGGGGCAAAATAGTCACAAAATGACTCATTTTGGTTAAAACCCCTACTTTTTTTTTTGTGCAATTTATTGCGTAACTGTTTTTTTCCTAAATTTTGAACTCCTCACAGGCTGATTAACCCTCACCTGAAATTATTAAGCCCAATAGCACACTTATGGGGGAAACAGACAATTTATAATGTCAATGTCGCCATCGAACATAAATTCAGCAGACGAATGCGGAAATGCAGGTGTAAAAACACCAGACAACCACGCCAAGTTGATTCTCATGAGCAGACTTGTTTGACCGGTTGTGATCTTCGTGGTTTTAATACCACTAAAGTAGGAGTCTATGATGTTCATGTTACTCGAACACATATTGTTGATAAAGTTACAGCAAACTTAGGGAGAAGGGGAGGGATCATAACCCCCAACCAATTAAATATTTTTTTCAAATTGTTTTTTTTTCTTTTACATGATTTCACAGAGCACTTTTTCTCTTTAAAATAACTTTTTATTATCCCATTCAAATCAGAATCGATTCGATAGTTATCGTCAATTCTAGTTCACACCGTTATTGAATGAATTACTTGCCTCAAACAATAGAAAAAACAAGGAAATTAGTGTCGGCAAAATTTCTTTTGTTTCTTATTGTTCTTCCCCAGCTATTTTTAACATTTTACTTTTAAACTCCGTAACTCAAAATGGAATATAGTTTTAAGTCTGCAAGTAGTATCAACATTTTCTAAAATTCATGTACTTTCTAATTTTGTTTCCAAAATTGCTTTTAAACCCAAATAATTTGCATAATATGCAACTTAAGTGTTTCTAGATTTAAAAATGTGGCAGGCAAACTACAACCTACAAACAAAAACACCCCCTATAGCCTGAACCTTTGCGCACATACTTTAAGACCAGACTGTGATTGGTCTAACTTTTCAATACACTAGAGTTTGAAATTTTTCAGGTTGGTCCCCGATTTCCAAAATTCAATGTGCGTCAAATCATATTTTGGTATACCCTACCTCCCCCTCTATAATTAGGATTTTCTTCAAATTACCATGCATGGAATATTTTCAAAGCTTTAATTTGACACCTCCATCAACTTTCTGTGACATTTTATCGCGGAGCTACAGTTTTTCAAAACCTGTGTAATTTGGGCTAATTAATAGGCAAATTCCTATTTAATATCCAGGAAATTTGAAATGCAGGTTTTTTTTAGTACTTTGTTGGATATAACTTATTATTCACCCAAACTTAAGTTTCTATCATTGTCAATCCCTCCTCTTCTACCTTAAGGCCAATTAATAAAAAAAACCCAGTTTGATCACCTCCCCTCCCCGCCCCTCCTTTTTTTTTTTTAAAGTAATATTAGCACTTTTTTTTTTTATGTTATTTTTCTTTAAAAAAAACCCAACAACCAACTCCCAAAAGCTAAAAGGGGAAAATAAGAAAACAAAAAATATATCAAGAAATACTGAACTCTCATACCTATTTGTTAAATAGTATCCTTCATTTTTTTTATCTTTTCTCCAACCTTCTCACATACCTTCTATTTCCACAATGCAATCGCAGAAATCCTCGCTCCGACAACCGGTGATGATTTTGTTTTACTCAGTCAGATAAACCTTTGTAACAAAGGCCCATAGATTGTTTTTGAGGGTGATAGGCCACTCATGCTCAAGGTAATTTGATGCGAGTCTAATTACTAAAGTATTGCTTGACCAGGGATGACATACAGGAATAACACAACACATCATCCCACGTACGACGGCGATCGATTTCATACAGTATGCCTCTACTCTCTTGTCACGATTTATTTAGAATCCCCCCCTGCTTCCACTGACCTCAGTGCTGTGTTGTTTCACAGTGGCAAAATGGAAGCCACCGAAAGTTGGATTAAAAAACTTTGGAACTGTTAAAATAAATAGTTTTTTTTTTTTGCATAATCCTCGGCAATCGAGTTTTGCATAACAAATGTTTTGCCCTGTTGCCGAGTTTCCTCAAGATCATGGAAAGTACATTTTCTCCGTTGTGACAAATGCTATGAAAGGTCACAATCACTGAGGATATAAGTGCTCTTGCCCATGAGTAACACAAGGATTTCCTAATTTTCACCGCTCGTCCTAATCAGTGGCGTACCCCAATGGGGGAATCTTGCCCCCCTCTTTCCCCCCTGAGGAACATTAGTGTTTTCTTTCCTTCTGCACACGTGCTAATTGGACATGAAAACAACATCTAAGGTCTATACTATCAAATTAATGTTAGGTGTGGGATTTAGGGAGGTTACGCCACTGGCGGCCTAATAGCATTAATTCTAGTAGATTTTGTCCAGTCCAATGTTAACATCACCCATGATATCATCATATAATGGAGATTCTCGATTTACGATAGTAGCGGAACGAGTAGTTCGCAATGCAACCCGAAATATACTAGCATTCAGACGCCTTCTTTAATCGGAATGACATTTTTCGTTACGGACCGCTCTATTTTATAGGTTTGCAGAACAGTGAATTTAAAAACGTGTAGCAGCAGATTTACTGAATTCATAAATACCTAACGCAGATAAAATACTCACCCAAGTTGGTTGGCTTAAGTCCTTATAATACAAAATCATGACATGATTTGCAAAAAAGGTAGTAATGAACAAAATATACATATACAATTTTGCTTACACACACAATTAATGGTGCGCTAGTATCCGTCTCGCTGTCGTCACTCTGCTGTGGAACTATAATGGATATTCCCTTGAATTTTTGTTACTGTCTCTGAAGTGCTATTATGAATTTTAATGCAACTAATTATTATAAAAGACCTCTCAGTAAGATGTGTGCCCTTATTTTTGGCTCCAAATATTGTGAATTCCCTTTTTCTTTGGAGCCTATTAAATTGCAACTGCTACAGGCGCTTGTATCATGGTTACGTAGTGCTTCTACGTGATGCGAGTATCACTCATATGAAAAAACCGTTCGTCTCAGAACGAGCCGATCCACCCATATCAAAATGAATGGATTGACTGGGAGTGTTGTTGTGTTTGTGACTGGGAAGTGGTAAAGGAATTTCCCTAAAAACCGTGATGAACGTTCTCAAATGCGCTCAAATAAGCGCTCCATTAATAATATGTCAGTCTGAATCTCGCTCGTCTGTTTGTCCGTACTAGGTTGCATTGCGAACTACATAACTACAGCTGGGCCACAAAAAGATCTCCAACTCGCATGTTTTTCAATCACTTAGTGCCAAAGTCGATGATTGAAAGTGTTTCGAAATATACATTGTTGCCCATAGGTCTTGCTCTTTCATTTAACACCTCACTTGTTTTTTTTTTTTCTTCTTAAAAAATTGTGTAAAAATGACTGAGATTGACTGCCCGAAACAGTGTAGTCAGGTTTTTAGACGTAAAAACCCTAGTAAAAACAAAACTTTACTGTGATGAACGTTTTCATTTGGGGGTACTCGCACACAAGTGTAGAAGACTTCCGGATACACTAACCTGTAGCAGTGTGCTCCGAAGAAAAAAAAAAAAAGGATACATTGCAAATATTCGGAGCCTAAAAAATTGTTATATTATCCTCACTCGTAATTAACAGGGCACACACTTACCTGAGGTCTTTTATATAAGCATAAAATTCATAATTAGTAATCCTGATACAAAATCAGGGGAAATCCTTATATAATGTATAGTTCCACAACGTGAGGAACCAGCGACAATACTAGCGCCATTACGTCAACATGTGAAAGCAAAAGTTGAGAGACATTTTGTTTATTTCTAAGCCATTTTCAAATCACTGTCGATAATTTGTATTTAATATAAACATGTAAAAAAACTTGGGTGACGTGAGTAATTTTTATCTGAGTTGTATGGCCGAATTCAGTATAAACATGCTTCTACACGTTTTTAAATACAATGTTCTGCAAACCTAATAGAGCGGTCCATTACGAAAACGGCATTCCGATTAAAGAATGCGTCTGATTTGCTCGTAATTTAGGGTTGCATTGCAAACTATAAAACCCAAAAACCAAAAGTTGCAGTTTGGGATTTTTTCAATGGTCCACGGGTGTACCAACGCAACAAAAATGCGTGTATTGATTACTCAAAGAGAGGTTTTTCGACGGAATGAGCGAGTCTATGCAGGTCTATGAGTGACTTGATTGTGATGAGGCGTGTTCGTGTCGTAGTACACTGCAAGTACCACTGAAAACTCCAAAAACTGCAAACTTTGGTTTTGGGGTTTTAAGTCTTTCAGGCGTCCTACGCCAACCATTTTTGCACGCATTTTACAAGCAAGGGTTAAATTGAAAGAGCAAGACCTAGGCGAAAAAAATGTTACATTGAAAAGTGTCAAAGTTATTGGATTTTGACACAAATACTGATCAAAAAACATGCCCGAGATACCTTTTGTGCCAGCTCAGCTTGGAACCGTACGTCATTTATCAGTCGCCGTCACAATTCCTTTTTGAAATAGGCGTCTACATCGCGAAGCCGAAGTGTGGCGTGTAAAGGGCAGACTGTGTATTACCTTTATGCGTGTTCATGGTTATGCTAGGCGGGAATGCTGGCGTGTCTTGGCAGAGATAGAAAAGGAATTATGACGGAGGTATTAGGGCCCTTGCACAGAAGGTAAATTATATTGATGGACTTTGGTTTGCCTCCAATCATCAAAGGATGTGAAGAAGACAGGGCATGCACCTGGTTCACTTGATCATTTCAGCTATTTCTACAGGTGATTCCTTTGTTATTCTCTGCATGCTTGGGTTTGTTCCTGGAGGCAGGGTCTGGCTAGCCCGAGGTTGCTCTGTCTGGCTTTTTCCACTATGATAGCCCCTACTATCTTCTCTTCCTAAGCCAGAAGTGGGCAGTGTCCTTCAAAACCGGGGTCCACTGTGCCACAAAGTCAAGAATTTGGTATACTTACACGTACGTCCTTTATGACACGATAATCCTTGCATATATGAACCTTTGATGTCTTAGCATCACTACTAGCTCGTTTAAAAAAATACAAACGGTGCCACAGCTCATGCTTAAATCCGTGAATTGTTGACCCTAAAGGCAAAAATGTAACCAAAAATTTGAAGCTAAACACAGTCTCCCACTTCCGGGTGTAAGTTCGTAATTTATTGGTAAAATATCAAAAATAAGCGGCTCGTGGGCCTATTCTAAAGAAAATAACCGGGACAATCCAGGGCGAACTCACTGATCTAGTGGGCGATAGTTTCTGCTAAGCATAACGCCACTTATGTCTTTAACACATGTTTCATTAATGGATGTGGAGTTCTGCAAACCATATGGGTTTTCTTTCCCTGTTACCAGCATAGCAGGCCATTTCCATGCACAGAGCCAACTTTACACTAGATGAACAAAATTCAAAAGCATTCAAATCAAGTTGATATATATGTTCTTAGATTATAAATTACCTTTTGAAAAAGCTAATCCATCCTCAAAAAGTTGGTCTAAAAAGAGTAGAAAATCCAGCCTTTTTTCTGGTGAAACCACCTTTCTTCTCATGCCGGACTCTCGTTTTGCAACCCCGGCCCTGAATAAATTTGACCTTTGATCCGGAAGGTCACATACCGGTACACCGGACCATGCTGAATCCCTGAGCCTCTAATGTACGCATCACGGCGTACAATGTTGCGGCTATTCACTTGAGCCGTCATGTTTGTTAGTTTCGAACGAGGGGCCCGTTACTCATGTGCTACTGGATAGAAAACGTAGAAAATTATCCTTGTGTGTAAACAAACGAACACTGGTGACCCATGTGACATATGTAAGACCTCTCTGGTACCTTGTTCTTATGGAATCATTCATGCACTGATTGGCAAGAAGTGATTGTAGTCGCAATTTTCCTCCTTCAAAATTTTTAATTTTTCTAAATTCTTTTAAGTTTTGTTCACATATGTCATCGCGTTATATAATCTCAAGTTGTGATTGGTAGTACAAGCAGGGCTATATTCGCGCATTTGGAGGGAATTTGAGATCACGAAGTTGAGGAAGGTGACAGGTGAAATGTATAATGTATCTATTTGGCAAACTCCACATCATTAAAATACAACCAAAACAAATTTAAAGACATAATGTTGAGTTATGCTTAGGCCATGACTAGTGGTGCGACTGCTTTTGTAAATTGGGATTTTTTAACGTTTTAAGAAATTCACCTTTCAAATCAGCAGATTTTAACCATGAATGGAATATCAGTCAAGGAAACAACGTGCGTATATATAAAGATAATTTAGGACTACATCAAATGGTAAAGATTTTCAATAACGAATAAAGTGCGGTTTTTTGTCCTACTACTCTGAACTGATTCTGAATTTGCTTATTCCGCACCCACCCCGGCTTTTTCCAATACACTCCCGTGCGTAGCGGTGGTAGGAGGTAGGTACGGACTACGTGCAACGCTAACGGAACGAGCTAAGTCTGGCCAAGATAACCTTTGTCGTTGCCGTGCAAGCGCCCTATAGCAGATGACAAATAAGATAGAGACCGCAAACTTCTGCGCGTACCGAATTGGTCGAGGCTAGCACGAAAATTTTGCACAACCCGCTTTGTGAGTGCGCCCTACTCAACCTGATGTTGTACGCAAAGGCGCACACCTCACTTCACGTATTTGTTCCTCTCTGCGTCCGTGGCAGGTTTTTCTCCTGTATCTGCGACAGCCAAAGCTCAAGAAAATAAACAAAACCTTATAAATCCTTCGAAATAATATAGGCCTCTTCTGTGTCGAATTTACCAGGTTTTCCCCTCTCATGTAATTTTTTTGTTTCGATCCATTTTGAAACACATTTTCTAAACAAATAGGTTGTTGTTTAACGCAACTTTTGACTGAAAACTGGTAAATGCGACCGCATCTTGTCAAATATTAGTAATCTAAACATTCTCCTGAATAGCAAGTCCGACTATCGACTCTTTAAGCCGACTTGCTACTTCTTTTTTTAAATTAAAGCAAAAGAAACATGTTTCTAAATAAAACTAGAGTGAAGATGAGTCGATCTTAAAAGAATCCTTCTTAATATAAAGCTTATGGTAAATTGAGCAAAACAAAACAACAAACTCTTCTTATCATTTTCCGTATTAATTAAAAGTAATATCTTGGGAGCTTTGGTTTCTTTCATGTCCTGCGACTTTACAGGTTAACACCTTAAAAGTAATCGAACCATCTTCATGTTTCTTTTTCAGTTAGGGAACCTAACACTACTCTATTATTTTGCATAGAAACTTGCAACATTAACACATTCCAAAGATCAATTAGGGTTGCCACCTTAAACCTTCGATGTTCCCCGTGGAATGCATATGTCCCTATATCGAGGATCGTTAAAAAGTAAAAAGTTTCAAAAAAGGTTAAGAATGGCAATGTAAGAACACACAAATTTAAAAACCCCCTTCCCCAAAAATAAAAAAAATAAAAAGTTAAAAAAACATTTCACACGCAACAAATATCAAATATTTTACTGTAGCGCCCTATCACAGAGAAAACGCTGTTTAAAAAGTTTAAACAGTGTTTTAAAAAGTTTAAACAAGTGTTTACCGGGTGTGAACTGAACAGTAGTTGTCAGTTCACTAGGTAAACAACTGTTTAAACTTTGTGAACAGCGGTTCTCGTGTATTGTCTAAACTCCTTGTTCCCCAACTTGTGGACATATCATAACGACAAAGGGCTTCCTAATGCCCATATGACCCCCATACCAAGTAGTTCACATAATGTGGTCTTACATTTGCATTGATCATTTTCAAAAACACAAATTTAATACCGTGACGGAAATGACCTGAAAATGGCAATCTTTCCGCACAAGACCCCATTACAAATGGCACGTACCACCCATTTCATTGTTGTTGTGCATTGTGTCATTCTTCAACGATCTTGTCCTTCTTTCCAGTCAAACCAGAATGAATAAAATCATTAAGTTGATGGTCATCTTTTAAAGATACAAGAGAGATACCAAAATCAATTTGTAAACAATTAGGGTGAAATGGACGTTCTTAACACACAACTGTCAACATTGAAACATGTTTGTACAAACATTGAAACATGTTTCTAAACAAGGTTGAGACTGTGTGTCGTTCTTTAAGATACCCTCCCTTCTTAAAGCCTATGTTTAATTTATAGCAAAACAAACAAATCTCCGACGAAGTTTCGTTCTAGTCAAAATTTAGAACTAGGCCTAGGCCTGGCATATTTGCAGTCGTGTTTAGAAAACCATGGTCAATTACGACGCTTATATTTAACATTAACACCAAAAAGTTATACACTTTCTTGTCAAATTTTCTCTAAATGTTAAAAAAAACTTTTTATCAAAAAATATTCAACAAAAAGTGGACCTTTTTTGCCCCTTTTGTGGAAGGGGGGGGGGGGTTAGTTCTTCGTAACCAAAACCAGAGGTCAACATTATCTTTTGGACACTACTCGTATCCTCGACGACCTCTAGTTTGGTAACTCCGGTAAACGGGAATGTACATATAACCAGAACAGTCGAAATTTGTATGAAGTGGAACTCCTTTTCGACAGTAAAAACTTACCCAACTACATGACTATTAATTTATTTTCGGCGTCTGTCTAGACACTAATAAATCACTCGGCATTATTGAAACGTTATATTCCTTCAGAAAGAAAAAATCAAGGCAAAGTAGACCCTTCCGATTTACTCGATGAACGTTGTTGATTTGATGTACATCCGCCGAACTGCGTATATCGTTATTGATATGTGTCATGGTATTGCTAGTATCTCAGCTCACAGGGCGTATTGACTCGAAAAAGAACGTTGGTTTCCGTCTTCTTGGGTCATTTGGTGTCTGTTGTAGGACTGCGGACCTCTTGAACCCATGTATGGTGTTTGTAGGTATCATTTATTATATCATGTCCATTCTTTAACCACGTCTGCGTTCACAAAAATAAATGTCGGCATGCCATATCGCGCAATGTATTGTGATTGCATCTATCATGCTAATACTAAAATACACAAAATCTCCAGATGCCTGATCTGGACAGTATAAATAACAGCAGGCATAACGCAGACCTTTACAAATGGGGTGCAGGTGGGTGGGGCTTCGGTTTTCAGGGGGAATAACCGAAGCAGAAGTGTGTTGAGCTAATTTCCAGAGCTGAGGGGGCAAATTTAAATCCTTCTCCATAGGCACTATGAGCAATCTACAAGACGGTCAGGAAGGAAAGAGGACGCCAGTAGTCAGTGCTGGTCTAGTACACAATGCAATACCATTCCAATACAATATTTGCACTGGTTGTCACATGAAGTATTAGTGACCACAAAAAGAACTTATCCAAATCACTAAAGTACCATTCGCTTATGATAAATCATGTTCCAGAATGCAAGCAAAGAAATACACAAGGCATTTAGTTTTCTTCCCCATGTCCAATTTCAGACAGTTAGTATGTATCCATGTGTTATAACTATTTTTTTACATAAATTGCATTGTAATTGAAAAGTGGATGCCATTCAGGTTTGTACTTTACTTCGAATAAAAATAAGCCTACCTGTTTATTAAATTGCTTTTGATCAATTTAATTTCAATCTCATCTCTAGTAGAAATTTTGGATTTCATGTCGAATTGCAATACGCCCATGATGAAAAACACAACTGTTATTTAAATTGGGAGCGCCCAAATAGCCTCTAGTTGAAAAAAAAATTCTACCATCTACCGTCCATTCATAAAAAGATATAACGGTAGACTTCTATGGCTCAACTACCGGGCCAAAATAGCTCGAAACATCCTTGTTTAGAGTTTGTTTTTATCTCCATTTAAAACGGAATGGACCGTCCATCACTAACGCGGCGTTCACAATTGCCCTGGGCCCGACACCGCGAAACACGTTCAAAGTTGCGTTCAAAGCACTCCAATATACCCATACATATTCGTAAGTTTGTACGTGTATGACCCTGGTATTGACCAGGTTGTGGACCTTTAACCCCCACATTTGTCATGCCGAACTTGGGCTTAAAATTGCCAATCTGTGTTGATCGAAAATAAGTCAAAGAAACGCATTTGCCAGTGGGGTTTTGTAAAAGCTTGTTTGAAAACTGCAACATATGGAGACAAGTATGTGAGATTTTTGTATCATGGACTTTTGTCATGTAACTTGCTTTTGTTGTCGTAAATCGAGGAGAGGAAATACTGGTTTTATTATCCATTCATTCTCCCGCAATAGCTCCGTTCTGAAACCAGAGGGCAGTTCAATGATAATGTAAAGGTTTAAGATAATGGCGACCCTTGGTTCGTGTTACTGGAAATAGGGGGTGGTACCGTGTGCGACCGCACACCCCGCCACCCTCAGTGTACGGGCAGGTAAGCATGTTTAAAATAAAAGCAGTCACCTGAAGTCACGTCATTCGTACTGCAAACTAGGCCCAGAACCGGCAAGCTGTTGTGTATAATACCTCTGCGTAATACGCCTTTGTATACGGCTAGTCCCAGTAACTGTGACGTCAGGCAGTGTTATCTGTTCACATTTGACGTTATCATTTCAATGCCTCGAGTACCAGGGTTTTAACAGGCGGTAAAGACGTTAACACAGCGTGGTGTGCACAGCGGGGGACTGTTATTCGAACCACAAAATGCGTCATTGATGTCCATAAATCATTTTAGACGCTTAATTTC
>JAMKCH010058022.1:0-19628 GCA_023653785.1 Ophioderma brevispina | reverse complement strand
CCTGGTACCTTGAAATAGGTCGGCCTGACTGTTACACACTGGGCAATTGTATCGGTTAGAGTTTTAATACTATGGGCCATAACGATTCGCAGGAATGGATTCGCAGGCAACAAAAGAAGTGACGTAGGATGTTAACTGGTCTATTTTGCACCATTTCACAAATATAGAGCAGTCAATATTTGTGTACTATATAAAGCTTTTGATATAGCCAAGCATCCAGCTATGACTGCAGTCTGAATGGAACAATTGAATTGAACAACTCATAGCAGACTATACATTGTCACTTACCGTACACATCCAGTTCCCGTATGTATTGGAAAAGATGGTAGGTGTGAATGCTCCAGCAACTGATATGAAGAGAAGTGATGCACTAACTGCTGCAGATTTCATATTGAATCTCTGCTCACTATGCTTGATGCCTCCTACTATCATACATACACCCTGAAATAAGGTACAGAAAATGGGTCAAATAAGGCTTCCAAAAAAGTGGCATATAAGGCTAGAAAAGTTTGTCTTTGAAGACTGAATCAATAGCTTTTCAACTTTTAAAATTCTCATTTTTGCAAAATCTTTCTTACAGTCTTTTTAACAGCAAAACAAGCCAAAGTAAGTTTTCAATGATAATAATAATAATAATGAATCATTCTTATATGGCACAAAATCTTCCAAAGAACTCAGAACTCTTCAAATTGCCTTTGAATTGGGAGAGCGTGGGGGTGTTGCAAAGGCCGTTTTTAAAAAAGTTAATTCCAAACAACTGGGGCAGCAAAAACGAAAAAAGCATTCACCGGCTGACTTAAGATTAACCTGAGGAAATTTGAGCAATTCTTCAGTGGAAGATTGGAGAGCACAAAAAGGTTGATAAATACACAAAACAGATGAGAGGTACAGTACCTTCAAAATAGTCCAGCAATTTTATTATTTGACCCAAAACAAGTTGCAAAAGAACAATTTTGGTGTTAATATACTGTGAAATTGTCCCAAAATAATATATTAAAAGTTTAGCAAAATCAACCAAGTGGAAAATATTGAAATAAGGGGGAAATGTTTGTACAGGGTAAAAAATTAGATTTAAATGATGTACCAATTTATTGGGCTATTCCTAAGGTTTAAAAAAAGGTATAGTTTGCCCTATTTATGAGTTGTAGTTTCAG
This sequence comes from Ophioderma brevispina, assembly GCA_023653785.1. Classification (NCBI taxonomy): domain Eukaryota; kingdom Metazoa; phylum Echinodermata; class Ophiuroidea; order Amphilepidida; family Ophiodermatidae; genus Ophioderma; species Ophioderma brevispina. Next base: position 18,474 of record JAMKCH010058022.1, on the reverse strand, counting down.
TACTTGTATAGGCACATAACAGTTCAAGGTCATCCTGGGTAAAATTTATAGAATGGTCCGATTTTGATCGGACTGGTTGTAAATTGTTTAATTGATTCCACTAGATAAGTAAATGTAAATAGAATCTTTGTTTGAATGTTCTATATAACAATTACAGTGCTACAATGCTAGCCCCCATTCACATTTTGCATTCCAATTATGCAAGGAATATCATAGATGGTGCAACCATTATATTTTTGGCTCCTGTACTATTAGACAAGCAATTTGACACCATTTTAATAACGAAAGGATATATATATCTGAAAATTTACCCCCATTGTGACCTTGAACCTATTTTGATTCGTAACAATTGAACTACAACCTACAGATATGGCAAACTGTACCTTTTTTACAATCCTGGAAGGTGACGAACATTCTGTTGTTATACTTTTAGATTGCGTTTGATCCTTTTCATATTTGGACCCCCTGTACAAACCCTGACCCACTCTTGATTTTGGTAAAACTTTTGATATGTGTTTGTAAAGGTTTTCAATACAATTCGGAGAGAATGATCTTTTGCAATTAGTTTTGGGTTAAGCCTTCATTTACTCTATTTAAGGGCGCTAAAATGACAAAATGCCAAAACAGCCCAATTTAGATTAGATTCGGAAAAAATTCAATGGGCAGCCAGTGAAGTTGATGAGAATGCTTTGTAATGTGCTCCGCGCCTTTTCTTGTCACGTTTGCGACTAAAAACCGACGATTTTTACTTGCAGCAACCCCCAAAATGCTATTTTCAGTCCAAACCTAACAAAAACGAATGTTCCATTTGGTGAGTGGTTATTTTTGGTAAGCTTAGGACTTCAAGGTTGTAATTAAAGAATAAAACGATGGTTACGTTGACAAACAGCATGGGTGTGCAAGTGAAAAAATCACCAGTTTTTGGTCACCAACGTGACCAAAGAATGGCCCCAACAATAAGATGGGTATTAGCACAATTTGAACTTGTGAAGCTTGGCTCAGTTTTCTTTTTGCATATCCACAGTGATACCAGTAAGAAGATTGAGGTGCAAAAAAAGAAGTATGGGGCGATGAAGTAGTAGCTTTTTTCAGACAATTAAGGGTGGATATACAGCCAAAATATCTCAAGATAAAAATAATGGGTGATCAAACATCACTGAATGATAACACATAGCCTACACCAAGATCTTACATTCGATAGAGATGAACCGTGGGGACGAGAACTGTATCTTCATAGTCCCCTTAAAAGTCTTCCCAACTTCACACCTATTAAGCTTTGAGTGCAAAATAATTTCAGCTTTACAGGCAATGATATATGCATGCAAACCTTTACCGGTACAGCAACTAGTGGCTAGAATGTTCCCGTCAACGCGGACTGGACCAAGTCTTCAGAACACCGGACCCTATTTTCCTCGTATTTCAGTAATGCTGATATGTACAGGATAATCTCAACAATGGACCCGAAGGTAGATAGCACTGGCTTCCTATATAGCATGTGTACTTTGAGCTGAAATGCTAAATCCACACAAAAAGCATTGTTTTCTTAGAATCAGAGGGTGTTTAAACCAATCCCATAATGCTTTGTATGTTGCTTTTATTGTCACTGCACAAAACCGTAATGTCCTGTCCGTGAGACAAAAAACTTGTACTGTTCAAGAAGTTTAAGAACCACAAGACATTTCATGATCAGTGGCATATCATAATTTCCTGAAATATTGATCCGGCCCTTGCCCCAAGCGGCAACCACTTGTCAAACACTCAACTTTAATGCGAGAATCTTCAAAACAAAAGGCTACAGAAGGAGTAAAGGGGTATATTCCCCTACAAAACATGTGGGTTGGGTATGCTTGATTATGCTGAAATTATATCCCCAAGTCCTAAAGTAAAAAAAATTATTATTATGGCCAATTTCTGGCAACTCCGAAACAAATGGCACGCGTGCATCTGTTGAATTGCGTATTAAATGTGTTGGTCAAGCGTTCGTCACACCACTTCGTGTTTACGGCGGTGCTGTTTGGCAGCATTTGTTTCAGAAATTACTGACGAACACTCATGCTTTTTGGGCTAAATATAAAAGGGCATTAAACTCAGGGTTTTATGTTGTAAGAATAGGCATAGGATCACAGAACCCTATTGGGCGGGGGAAAGGAAATTTCCAAAACTGAGTGCATGTGGGATGGACTCAATAAAACCCTATTAGAACATGGTCATGGTGGTAAATGGATTTATTTCCATGCCTCATCAGATTTTATTATTCCATATATTTTAGCTCAAATTGTAGCATTAAATGATTCAGCAACCCCCCTTTCACCAAAAAAATAATTTGATTGGCAACCTCAGACATGACCACCACCCCTTTTTTTCAAATGCAGAACCAGTTGAACACACAAATTGACATTTTGAGTGTTGTGTACAAGGTCACTGACCTCTATGACCTTTATGTGACTTTTAGTGGTATTGATTTGTGTTAACCAATACCCAATCATCATAGATATGCCACACTATTGGCAAATTATTATTTTTTTCTAACCCAGCGTTACACAACTCAAGGTTTTTAATTTTACATACTTATAATCTGTTACAAACCTAGGATTAAAACTGTGATGTCATTTGACAAACAAACATAAGGAGACTTAACAACAGCGGCTAGGGATTTTAAAACAGCTAATCACATCAAAATTCGAGTAGATTAGGAGCAGGTGTTCGCTTTTTTGTTATTGTATTTATTAAAGTAGTTATATCAAAAGGACTACTTCTGCCAGCATGGATCATGTGGCGCGCGTCTATAGGCATATCGTCTTATAATCAATATGTCTTGGTGCTTTCCCAATTCAGGCACAATGGGGTTCGAGATTGCAATGAAACTGATATAGAGGAGGCAGGCCAGCCACCATGATTTGCATGGTCAATAATACTATTAGTTAATGACATGGGTGGCGGGTTGGCTCTAGACGTTGCTTTTTCTGCAAGTCTTGCCTAGAAATTGTTGCAACCGAACTTTAGGAAATGATGACAAGAGGGGGCAATTCGGTGTTTTTTACAACAGCAGAATCCTTATAACTACACATGAGCTAGTTACAATCTCAAATTCCCTTGTCACAGTCAGTCGCTTTCATTCACAAATGTTATTTGAAAATACACCCCCTGGTTTTGGGTATGATATATGATACCATATGCACAATGTCAGTTTATGTCAACTGTATGTACAAGTATATCGCATGACATTGTGTCCTTGGTAGAGAGATTATTGGTCAAATCATAGAGACTCTTACCTTGCTATTCCCATTCCAATATAGTAAGCCAGAGGAATTATTGCCACAAGAAACATCACAAACATTTCTAACAAAAGAAAAAAAGTTCATATTATATTATATAAAAATATGCTTAGTTAGTTTTAACTGTGTTCCTATTTCTTGTTGTTACAGGGTTTTCTGGTTGCGCAAACATGTCTTGGTAGTTTTCTGCATATCACAACATTTGCACACTTGTTTTATTCTTTCTGCAATTCGTATCTACAAAATACAGGAAAGCAGGCAATTAAAGGGGCAACGGAGATTTCAATATAGGTCATGAGTGCCAAAGGAAAAAAAGTGCTCGGATAAGGACCAAGGGGCGCACCCCTGGGAAGTACATAATCTTCCGACATAACTTTCGTAAAAATTACAGAGAAATCAGTTCTACGGGTGTTCTCACTTCTAGTATGTGCACATTCTCGAGAAAATGAATTTAATGTTCATTCTCAATGTATGCCAATGAATATCAGACTAGGGTGTATCCCAGAGTCTTGACTCCAGCAATAATGGGGGCTATTGAAAGTAAAATTCCGATCGGTATGTAGAGGACCAAAACACTTCACAGATTCTTTTTCATCGGAAGTGCAGTTCATTGTTATAACCCATACAACTAAAAAAAAAATTGCAGGTGCTTTACCATCACCCGATTTAGATTAGGCTAATCATGACGTGAACACAAATTACCCGTCCTCTTCACCGATAAATAAAGTTAGAGGTTTTACTGCGTGTTCAATTCCTTGACCCTATATTGCATCCTTATTCGAAAGGGAAAATAAGGTGAACCAAGCTAGAGAAAAAAATTGGTTGGGCAAACTGTGACCTAACATCTTGGTGCAGAACCAAAACCCGTAACTTGCCGCGTAACCCCATTTTATGCAATTTATTGATTTCATAGCGGAAATCGAAAATCAGTCACCTATATGAAATGCACTGTGAACCGGTCGGTGCCGAAAACAAACTTTGAATGAATAGAAAAGAGGCCAAATAAATATGCTTAAGTTTATGGGTGTGAGTTCTGCAAAACGATGTTAGGTCATAGCTTGCCAATCAACTTCTTTCATGATTTTTATCATCTTCGTGTTCTTTTGAATAAATGATGAATTATTACGATTTTCAAAGTTATTAAACTCCCCCAAGCAGAGTTTAGTTTTTATATTTCTATTTCGTGAATGCGGCTGTAGTTCAATCTAATCCGGGCGGAAGAAAAAATGCAAAAGCTTTTACCGTCCTGGAAAATAACAATGGATTTGCAGTCCCAGAGAATCTGAAAGTCGTTATCTTATTCATCCTATTCATAAAGGGCGATTTACTTATCAATAGCACCATTATTTGCTGGTGTGGAGTATGGACGTGGTGTGTACATTTGTTGGTCAATGATATTCAGGGGGAAAAGGAGATAACATTAATTCGATTTTCACGAAAATGTGCATGATACTAGAAGTGAGAACACGCGTAGAACTGATTTTGATAATTGTAGACAAATTGTTTAGCCAAACTTAGTACTTGTTAGGGTGCGTCACCTAGTAACACGCATATGAGATCTTGCCGCTAGCCTAATAATCACCCGGTGTCCATAAAAAAAACTTAAGTAACTGATTTTTGCCCTGATAGCTTAGCTATCAACACAAATATCACCCATCTGGAAGGATCAAGCTAAGAAATATTTATTTGGTACACAAATGTGAAATTTCTAATGTCGTATAGGAGGAAATACAAAATTCAGCTATGTTTTATATTGAAATATAAGCACATGGAAAAATCACTTTTTTCTCTTCTTTTAAGGACATTTCTGTAGCCAAATAAGATGTAAAAGAAAAATCTATTGAGTGTCTAAAATATATGAATATACTAGAGACATAATATTGGGTGGTCTCACAAGTCTCTCATTGCACCTTAATTCTCTGCAAAATAAACCAAGTAGCAATTCACCAAACTAAAAAGGAAAATATTTATATCTATATAGTATTAAAATACTAACCAAAATAATTTTATTGATTAAATTTACTTAATGGTTAGTAATGATAAGCCTCTTTGAGCAGTAATTTCGTACTAACTACATTAGTATCAAAAAACATCATTGTGTGATCCAGGTAGCCAAGCAGTAGTGTAATAACAACAAACACCAACAGATCTGTGGAAGAGGACTGTGTTAAGGAGATATTTTGTACATGGCCAGATCTTACTCACATGGTAGCCTATACAGCACTCCACTATGTCTACAACGCAGTAGGGCTTCGAAGTAACCACAGCTTCTAAGGTATCAGCTTACTCTCCAATATCTACCCTAATGGCTTACTCATAGTTGCCAACAATGTGGCGCATAAGGTAAGAATATTGTATGGACAGTCCCAGAGTTGACACACAGCTACTTCGTATCTATCCCCCGGGGGGCCCACTTCTCAATGACAAGGGGGTATTATTCATTCCGTGTCCAAGCAATCACAAAAAAGACCCTAAATACGTATTTCGACAGCTTGAAATTTGCACCCCTAAACACGATGATGCCAGCGCAATTAGCTACCCTAACAAAAGTACTTGATGGAATTTGCGCTCCTAAACAAGTATCAGTAGCGCAAATTTTGTACCCTAACAAAGTATTTGTCTTCTCCCTACCTAAGAAAGTAAGACTGACATTAAATAAATATGAGTTTTAATTGCTTAAAACATTTGTCCGTTTTCATGGGTAAATGGATATAGAACAATTTTGGAATAGCGACATAATCAGGCGCAATCACAAAAGCGCGGGAAAATTTTGGAAACTTTGGGGAATGAAACACGGGTTTGAAGGAAAGTACAGACTCCGGAACCACTTTTTTCAATTTTTTTTTTATGCTGAAAAGAAATATGGACCCTAATGCGCAACGTCTCTTTAGAAAATTAACAGCCTGTTCTTTTGGTGATTTTTAGACCCTTATCACGTTACGTACGTAAACGTGCCTGATCCTGAAAAAAAATACCCTTTTTACGTGATCTTTTTCTTATCTATGAAGACTGGATCTTCCCCGGGATCTATCCCACAATTACACGCCCCATCTTGATAGTAGACAATAATTGTGTCGCCAAGATTTATATGTGAGACCTGATTCTACGAGACTGCGGTCGCACCAACAGAACGTTGAAATTTAAAAAAATAGTGGGATTGTGTGTGCTTAAATTTTGATCTTAAATGGTAAGAAAATATAATAATTTTGTGCATTGGTAATAAAACATATTTCTCTTTTGATTTATTTCAATTTACACAGATTTTTATTGGCAACCGACAAACAAACTGGGTCCAGGTGAATAGTGACTGTGACTCTGAAAAACTGTTGAAGCAGCAGACCCATCACAAATTAGGGGCGCTTCAAAGCATGTTTATACGAACAATGATTGGTGGGACCATGCTTTGATTCAGGTGTTTACACGTGCATAATGCATGGGTATAAGAAAGCGCGTTAACTTACCGATGTACTTTTAACAAGAGGTCCTGTCTGTTTTATTCAATTGGTTATGAACAAAAGAATCAGCAGGGCTCTCGTAAGGCCGCCCATGTAAGTTATGCCGTGTGACCACTTGGATATCAGCTCGTTTGGTTATTGACGAAAAAAATTCAGTGCAATATAACAATTGGTTCGGATTCGATCCTTTGAACAAGTTGGCATTATACCAGTGGCGGACAATATTGATCGTTAATCATATCCTCCGACGCCCAGATTTTACCTACAAAGTGGAATCAATGGATGGAAACCTTCCGCAACAAAAACATAAGTACTAATGAGTATCAAACCTTTATTCGCTCATTTTCCGAATGAGGGGAAAATACCCAGATTTCAATAGATTTGAAGGTTTTTTTAAAATATCCCATTTTATAGTGTTTTTTCTAAATGTTTAAAATTTTTTGAAATAATTTAATTAACAAGGCGGTCTCGAACCCACAAGTCTCGCCCTACTTTCGCGTAGTAGTGAAGCAAAGAGCAGCACACAGATTGCAACACTGTGACAAAGTACAGAGTGTCCCAAAAAGTAAAGTAGTTGTAAGCAGATACAGCGGAGGATTGCAGATCTCCCCTCCCCAACACCCCACAACACCCCACCCACACAACAACCCCACCCCACCCCAATCCCCTCACCAACACCCCGCAACAACCCCCACCCCCCTCTACCCGCAACACCCCACCCCTCCCCCAAAAAAACAAACACCCTCCCCAACACCATGCAAACACCCCACTCGCTCCCCAGACACCCCGCAATACCCCTACCCCCTCCCTACCCCCACTCCCCTCCCCAACACCCAGCAAACACCCCACAATCCCCGTTAACACCCCCACCCCTCCACAACACCCGCAATAACACACCCCCATGCAACATCCTGCAACATCCCATAAATACCCCAGCCACTCCCCAACACCCCACCCCTCCCCAAAATCCCGCAACACCACTCCCCCCCACAACACCAACAACACCCCACCCCTCCCCAACACCACCGCGGACACCACACCTCCCCTACCCCAACACCACCCACCCCCCTACCTCCCCAACACCACAATGCCCCATTAAACCCGCCCCACCCCTCCCACAACACCCCGCACTAGAAAAAAAAAAACAAGAAAAAGGAGCAACAATCATATGAAAAAATTGAATAGTTAATAACAACAACAGACAAAAGCGAAAACTGAAACAAACATAACAAAAAAAAACAAAAAACACAAGACGGAAAAAAACCACGACAACACATACAAAGCCAAGAAAAAACACCACGACATAAAACCCAACCAAATAAAAAAACCACAAACAAAATAAAAACCTTGCCTATCAAATTCAAAACGCCACAACAAAACCCCGCAAAACACAAAACACCCCACCAACAAACCACCCCCCAAACCCTCCTCCCCACCATCCACCCTTTCCCCAATACCACGCAAAATCCCACCCCCTCACCAACCCACGCCAACACCCCCACCCCCGCCCCCAAACATCCGCAAACACACCAACCCGACCACCCTCCCTCCTAACACCACACAACACAATACCCCATCCCAAACCCCCCGAAACACCCACACCCTCCCCACACCCTGCAAAACCACACCCCCTCCCCCAACAACACAAAACCACCCACCCTCCCAAACACCACCCCGCACCGCAACACCACATTCCCCTCCCAAAACCCCAATGCCCAATAACAAACCACCCCTCCACAACACCCAACAACACCCCTCCCCTCCCCAACACCCCGCAACACCATACTCCCTACCCAACAACAAAGAAACAAACCAACACCACCCGCCAACACCCCACCACCTACCCAACAACCAACTAAATAAAACAAACAGAAGCAAAACAAAACACTAACTACAACACAACAACAAACCAAACACATAACAACCACACAAAAAACACAACCCTCTCCCAACACACGGCAAACACCCACACCTCACAAACAACGTTAACCAACTCCACCCCATCCCCAAACACCCCACAACACCCCACCCCTCCCAACACCCCAAAACCACCACACCCCTCCCCAACACACCAGCCCCCTCCCCAACACCCAGCCCCACTCCCCAAACAACCCAGCCCCTCCCCAACACCCCAACACCCCAAGCCCCCAACACTCCAGCCCCCTTCCCCAAACCCCAACCCCCTCCCCAGCAACCAACACCACCCCACCCGCCCACCACCCAATACCCCTCCCCACACACCCGCAAACACCCGACCCCTTCCCAAACACCTCGCAACACCCCGACCCCTCCCCAACACCCCCACCGCTCCCAACACCCAATCTGCTCCATGTACGCAGAAATATTGCATAGATCCAATGTATGTTTCAGCTTACAGGCCAATACGCATTTTAATTAGGTCAATTGCATCCACCCACAAATGCCCCTTTAAGTTACCCACATGCACTTGGACCTAATTATGATTCACACAGAAAAGATGAATGCAGACTGTCTTTCATGTAGTGAAGGAATTTTGCCTATCGATGTACCGTTTCAGCGAGACAATATGCATATTAATTAGCTTCATTTACATACCTAAGCCGCATATAATACTTACTTTCAAATGGCAAACAGGATGCCGCACCATAATAGGGGGTCTCATGCAGTGAGGAATTTTGTGTATCGGATGTTTACCGTTTCAAAATCTTATAGCAATTACGCTGATTTTGCATATTTAATGAGCTCAATTTGCATGCTAATTTGCCCGAAATAGGCCCAAAAATCTAATCAGGTCGAGACTCTTCAGCTCGCTTCCTTCCACCAAATCATGCCATTATATGCCTTATGGAAACTTAGGATAAATCTAGATAATTTTGCATATTAATTAGCTCATTTGCATACTTAATTTGTCCGAAATACGTCCAAAATTCTTAATCAGTTTGAGAACACTCAAGGCCCGCTCCTTCCAAGCCTCCACATCCCATTCTACCCAGCCCCTACGGAAACCTCCCTGAAAAATTGTACACAAGCCGTGCGGGAAAAATTTTCGTAAATATTTAAGCCAAATTAGATACTTAATTCGATATTTTGCCACAGCCAGAACTATCAGGTCGAGGAACTCATTGGACCCGCTTCTGTACCACCAAGTTACACCATCGTAGCCCTTATGGGAACTCCAGATAAATCGTTTACACAAGCGGTGAACACGGACGGCAGGCAGGAAAGACAGATGACGGCCAGACAGACAGATGGACAGCCAGAAAGACAGAAAACTGATAACTAGTCTCTGAAGAACAAAGTTCAGGCGCGACAAAAACCAGGACATCTAAGGTTAATGAACAGAACAGTAGTGCCATGTTAATTTGTGAATTATAATTGATCAGATTTCATTTGTTTCAATCATTGTTGAATTAATCTTGGTCAAGTCACTCTTCACAATATGTCATTGTGAATTGTGTTTTATGAACCACGGGGAGGTTTGCTTTTCTGACCTTGGGTATAATCCCGGACCAGCGGCCATCCTTGCATGGTGGCATGGTTGCCCAAAGTTAGGCCCGCCGCAGAAAAACTTGTGGATTACATCAGGAAGGGCATACGGTCAATTATTATTTGCTCAAATATCCATCACACAGCAGTATTGCTGAGTGTGAAGTGAATTCGGCCACCCCCATTTAGCGGGGACAAACCGGATTTAAAAATTTGGTTTAACTAAACGAACATGTACACACAATCGGCAATAAAACTCAATACCCAACTAACAAACAATGTGTAACATGAAGGATATGACAAGTATGGACATCATGCCATCTACTGTGTTGTACTTGTAGTAGTATCAAATTTGACGGCTTCATGGAAACACATGATAATTTCACTTCCTTCTGCCTGGCTGGTGGGGAAGAAAAAAAGAAATACAGAAACTGTGAAGGAGAAAATGTGCAAGAAACTCAAGACAGGCAAAGATTTATATTTATGAGAATCAGAGAAATGGATGCTGGCAAAGATTCTCCAAAAGTTAACTTGAAGGAACTCAGGGGAGGCCGGCCAAGAAATCCAAATTTCATACGTCTCCATTGTTTAACCGTGTAAAAGCGAAATCTTTGACGAAAATTCTAACTAAATTTGTCATGTTGTCACGGAATATTTTCTATTCAAAACCGTTGGAGTGAAGAGTCAACTCCACTGGAAGGGTTAAATTTCTGAATTTTTTTTTTTTAAAAAAAAGCACTTGATGAAAAATGCCATGGGAACTCCCCATGACCAGGCCTCATCAAAGCACCCAAATTGTTTGTGGTTTTGCACTCCGTATTGCTGTAATTTCGTTTGAAACATTTGTTGTTTTTGAGTTGGTCATAATGAATGCGGCTTGGCCTCCACCGCCTGAAGGACTGAGGTTGGTTCCCTGCAATCAACACATATTTTGGTAATTCTATTACTAACTATACCTCATGAATACTGATTTATTGATTAGGCCGTTTTGAATTATTCTTGGACAATTTCACTGATTTCCAATGAAATTTCGCCTTCTAATACCTCATCTCATATATCGTCGCACACCTCAATTTGACAAGCAGGAATGGGTGAAATAATGTGAACGGTGTATTTGGGGCAATAAGCTTGATAATCACTGGTCAAAATGGAATCTGCTGTTGACATCGTGAGGTGTGAAGCAAAATTGACATAATTTTACTATTTGATAACATACACTCAAAACAAGTGGCCAAATAAAAAACCATAAGGATATTTTTGCATCTTGGTGAGCAAGGGGATTCTTAATCATTGCAGTGGAATGCAGCATTAAAAGCGAAGCAACACACGCAGCGACCGATTTCGTGTCGCTGCATTGCAGCCGCTTAGAGTCCAACAGTATAGTAATAGTGAGTTGCCGAGGCTAATCTGGGATAAATTTTTCTTGAGTAGCTGAGCTGTGCTATTTTAGAATTGAAAATATGATCTTTTTCAAGATGTTTTCTTTGATTTATGGGAGGCCTACTTAGTAAATTCTTAGCTTTGAGGCTTAATAGGCTAGGACTAATTGACCCATTGAGACTAGCAGGCAGGCTTGCTTGTGCCATTCTACACATTCCTCTTAATATAGCGCGTTGTATTAGGCCCGTACGCAGGGGGGTGCAAAAAATAAAAAAAATAGCCCCCCCCCAAATTCCATCAAAAATGGGAAAAAGGTCCACTTTTTGCCAATTACTTTGATAAGGTCCAAAATTGAGAGAAAAATATGACCAAAAAAGTCCACTTCTGGGATAGATGTTCAAATTCCAAGTAAAAGTCGGCCACTTTTTCGAAGGTCCGCACCCCCCGTAAAAAATCCTGCGTACGGCCCTAGCGGATCTTTGAAAATATATGAGTTTATAGCCAAAACAAAATAAATACTCTGTAAAACTTAGAAAGTAAAAGAATCAATAAAAATCCCACTCAAGTCTCTCAAGGAATGCCTGGTATTTGTCGACTTATATGGCCAGTTAGTTTTTTGTATAGTGTAAGAGAGTTGGTTTGTGTACTCAGCGCCGGTCTTAATCGCGTGCGATTTATGTATGCGGCTAACAGTGTATAAGCGCATTTTTTAGTAAGGCGCGATAGATAATGCTGCGCAGCGCTCAATTAAGTACTTGTACTTTGAAGTTTAAGAAGTATAGTATGATTTCAGGAAAGTAGTGAGAACCACTGTCCCGGTGGTTGGATGATGCCTCTTGGCGAGGGAAGGAGTTCCATCTTCCAAAACTTAGGAACAGTACTTACTTACTTGCACTCAAATCATGTTGATTTGTATATCACGATAAACCTTATTTTGATTTTGTAATGTGTGATCCAATTAAACCTTTGAGGTTCCAGGAAAGAATTGTGCAAAATTTAGTAATATTAATATTGGAGGGTTCAGTTGATACCGCCCACGCCTAGATCAAATATTGGGCGAGTCCAGATATGACCCAATATTCTCATTGGTGAGGGCAATAATTCTGTTATCACCACAAAAAAATTCCATCATTATTATGAAAGATAAGGCGCTGACAACCTTGATAAAAACGGTTTCAAAATTGATCCAAAACTTCACAATGGGAGTACTAGCCCAACCTGTTGACTGAGTGCCCCACCGTTTTGCTTACTGTCCTTTTCCAACGAGCTTGAATAAATAGAGCACCCTGCTCAGCGAAAAATGAAGCCGGACTCGCAAGCATGACGTCACACTTACAATCGTCTGATCACAATCTGATTTTTGAAAGCGGCGTTGTTACCACTGGATTCTGTGAGTAAACTACCATTTTACCTGAAACAACCTTCGAAAGGTATGCGGAATATCGTCGGACACCAAAATAGGCGAGGCTGTTATGTCAAATTTGGTCCGCAAAATATGGATTTTTATCGACAGCCTTTACGCTGCTGTCTTCTTCTGCTAAATTTCAACGCTGCCGTTTGCGTAACACTTACCAGCATCTTACACTAAAATCCCCTTCCGAAGTGTCAGTAACAATAAAACTGAGAGTCCACTATGATTTGGCGGGCTTGATAGATAAACCTAAACAATTATGTAAGTTTTAGCGTGTTTTCGGACCTGTTTTTTTCGTTACATAACTGTACAGTATGACCACAAACACAACAAAATTCACTGAATTCAAGCAAATCATTCAGGAAGTGTTCTCTATTTTGGTGCGCAAAAACTGGCTTCATGGCACCAAAATTGGCAACACTTGCCTGAATGAATTTATTCGATTTGGCTTGTTATCCCTCTTCAATTCATTTCGATGAAAACATGGTATATGAGGATTGTTTCGTGAAATTGTAATAAAAATATAGATATTTACATAACCCGAGTTCCTGTGAACAAATCAGCACATTTTTTTCTAAAAATACTAGTCACTTTGGTGACGTTTTCCTATTTTGCCTTTATTTCAGAGGCATGAGGTTTTAGGTTTAGTGTTTAAATCAAACTGGCAATAACCCTGCCAACAGTCCACCCACGCTCTAATTTATTCAAGCTCGTTGGCATGTTCAGTGGTAACAAGTTAGTTGTCCGTTCTAATACTGAAACCATGTGGAAAGCTTCTGAATGCTTATTATTTGAAGATATTACATGTTAGTAAGAGTTGTGAGGTTGTAGAGTACTGATAGAGTTCAATAAAAGGTGACTTGCTCCAATCCTCACCCTCAACCACTCACACTAATCACACAGAGGTTTGGTAACGCTAAATCTTTTATTACATCAGAATAGTTGGACGGGATTGTTTTTCCCTTATTTTGATATGAGCAGAAATATGTTGTTTACAGTTAATTTGTACAGAATTCCATTGCTATGTATATTTTTGCTCACATTGAACGGTATGTCAGATTCAAATGAAGTTTTAAAGCCCTACATTAACTTAGTGACAGTCTTTTATAAGAATATGGAACGGTATGACAATGATTATGAGTGATTTGTTTATGGAAAATAACTATTTCTATAATCAACCTGGAAAATAAGTCAAGGTTTCTTTTTTCAAAGAAACAAGGTATACCATTGAATTATGCAAATTTCCTTCCCCAAATAATGTTAGTGTGAATAAGATGAGAGTTAAAGGTCAATTCATACTTCTACTGCGATCTCAGTGCAGTGGCTTGCAGTGTTTTGAATTTGCACTCACTGTAAAATACTGAATTTGTACTGTGAAAAGTGGTAATTTTTTTTTGCGCGTATACTTTTTTTGTGTTTCTGCAATTTTTTTAGCATTTTCACATTTTTAAATCACTTTTTCACTCGCCTACATAGAACTTACACACAAAATAAACATTTTTTGTATGTTTTCTTAATTTTGTGCTTGCTCAGAAGCTCCACAAAAATGCAAGAATATTTCCACTTTCACAATACTATGATAAATTTAATTCATTTGCAGTGGGTTTGGTATTGTGATCGATATATTGACAATGAAACTCCCTGCCAAAGATACAGTGAAATTATAAGTATGAATGGACCTTTATATTTGTCTTTGATTTGATAATTGGGTTGTATTACAGAAAATAGCAATACCTTTTCTAAGCTCATTGATAATGTCCCGACTGTTTTTTGTCCCAATTCTAATGCCTAAGAAATGTGTTCGGCTTGGCATAATGGATTTTCAAGACATTATAGTTCAAGACTTAAACGCATTTTGTTCTTTTTCCAAAACCAAAATACTTATGATCTCTGTCAGAGGTTAAATCTGGGGGCTTCCAGCAGACAACACCAAAAAACAAGCACTAAAAGGTATAAAAGTTATAATACCAGGTTTCGGCAATAAACTTTTCTTTTTTTTATTGGCCTAATTGTGAACGACGTTGTTGGTAATAATCAACCATGACCCAGTAATATGTTAATGATTTCCTGCATGAATCTATCAGGTGTCAATTGGGGGGAGGCAGGATGAGGTTCAATCGCATCAGGAGGTGCAGTTGCATTCTTATGTGGAAAGCTTGTGACAACCACCTGATTGTTTTTATATCAGACGAGTAACACTTGTACATTGTTTAGGATATCAAAATCAATCACTGAAAATAAAAAAAGGTTTTTCACTTTGTAAATTACCTGCTTAGGATGTGATATTTTTCGATTAATTGTGAATCCAGTCTAACTTCTTTCACAACA
This sequence comes from Ophioderma brevispina, assembly GCA_023653785.1. Lineage (NCBI taxonomy): Eukaryota > Metazoa > Echinodermata > Ophiuroidea > Amphilepidida > Ophiodermatidae > Ophioderma > Ophioderma brevispina. The sequence continues at coordinate 3,160 of JAMKCH010058022.1, read as the reverse complement.
AAAAAAAAAGAAAAGGAAACAAAATAGGGAATTTCTTTTTTCATAGTTCCTAAGTGATTTTAAAAACATTTTCAGAATTCTAAAATCCCATGACTTGGACAGTGTCAACACCCCTTTCTCGATGTCGGCATTCTTGTCCCATCTCCTACACATAGCCTTCGCAAAAACTTGGTTGGGGGAGTACAATTATGATGTCCAAATCTGTTTAGTTTGTATTTTTTAAAGTCCACAAATTACTCGATTAGGGTATCCAATCAAACCAAAATATAGGTGTTTTAATCCAAGTAAAAATACTGCTTGGGGTACATTTGGGGTGGTCCAATGCATGAGCATAATAGCCACCGTGGAATACAATGCCCCCGGGGCCTTTTAAGCAAGTCAACGTGATCCAGCTAACAGAATGAGCATTTATCACTAATCTTGATTTTGATAAGCGAATTTTAAATTCACCTTGTCCTTCATAATTTCATTTTCTGATTGATATTATAAATATGACCATCTTAGAACCAAAGTCCAATTTATATCAGTTTTTCAGTCCCAGTGAGCCTTCAAATGACACACAATATGAAACTAAAACTGAATTTGAATTTCTGAGTTTTAATGTAAAAGCAATTATCTCTCTTGGTTATAAAGTGCACTCTCACTTTGGTTCCCCCCATGATGAAAAAAACTTTAGGTTGTGTTTGATATTAATGAACTAAAACTTCCTCGGATTATTTATTGTAATCATCTTTACAATCTTTTTTTAAAAACATTTGTAATTGAAATCAGGGATTCTGAATTAGAATAACTTGGTCATATTTGTAAAGGTCAACTTTTCATAATTTTTTGTTTTTTAAATTTATGACCTTTTTGGACCTAAAGTGAATGATAACTTTAATGTTTCATAATTTTTTAGCAAAACAAATAATGTTTAGTCACATTTCTGCGAAATCACAGATCCTGATTGAAATGATAATTAAATGTAAATATTAGTAATGGTTTGAAGGTATTACTGTAATATCTTTGTGAGATGATAAGAGATGAGAGAAATACTCAAATAGGGCTACATTCATAATGACATTGAAGTAGATTTAAAAAAAAACAATGCGTGCTGGTCTCAATATTGACCCTTGAGGAACCCTGATTAAAGGGCTACTTGGTGAAAAACTTGATATAGGTATGTACATATACTGTCTCTAGATAGTATTTGAACCAATTAAGTGCTATGCTTGAGCTTAGTTTAGTGTCAGGGTGTTGTGACGTGTTCCAAACCATGCATTCACTCTAAACACACTTACATTTATACATTAAGTATTGTCTCCGAGACAAGAAAACAATAAATATAAAATTGCACAATGACAACTGACTTATTAGAATCAATATTATTATGAAATGGAAAATTTTCTTGATATGATTTCACAAATCATATTTTTACCTATTTCCTCATGAAGGTCAATTTCTTCTTTTGCATTCAAGGAAGGTGACAAAACACTTTGTAATAAATGAGGGGCAAAAGACAAATATATGTGTATCCTGTTTAATTTAAGACCGTTCAATGATTAACATCTGCAATATAGTATAACCTTAAAGCGAGTAGGGCCCTTCCTATCTTCGAAAGGTAATAGTTTTTGACAGGTAAATTAAACCATTTCTGAACCAATAATAATTGGATCTATGGTCATATTTAAAAAGCAATATAGCACATTCCTTTTCTTTTGAAGAGCACCCCCAATTTTCAAAAAAATGGATTTTTACATGTTGCATTGGTAACGACCTGGCTAGTAAACTATACCTGTGAATTGTTAAGCTCTAACATGTCTATGTATCGCAAACGCGGACTTTTGTAATTAAGAATCATTATTATCGGGATCCCGTAAAATTCATGGCTGCTGGAAACGGCCTTCCAATGTGAAATAGCCGGAAATAGTGCCATGTACTTGTTCTACGCTCTCCTTAGTTGTTTTTATTTGTTCAGGCAGAGGTCAAGTTAGAGGGTATCTTCTCCCGAGGTGGCACTATTTTCACATCATGGACGGACATAAACTTAGCATTCCGATCTCCGTTAAGTCCAATCTGGATCCCAATTCTATTTAAAACGCTTTTTTATGATAAATAACATTTCGTAGCATTCTTTTTCGCAGGTAAGTTTCCTAGACAATTACCAACTAGACTTTGCCCAATAATCAACTTTTGAAAATTGGGGGCGCTCTTCAAATGTGCCATTATTGCTTTAGTGCTAATGTGTTTTCCAAGTTTAAACTGAGGATATGTTCTTTTTTCTCCTGTATGGTATGCCACACTTCATGGTTAAGTTTCGGATAAAATTTGGAAGGTCATTGTTAGGGTTTATTTCAGGGTTAGGAGTTAGTATAAGGGTTAGGTAGGGCTGGGGTTAGGGTGGGCTAAAGAGGTGGCATACCTTATTCTACAATCACTATTTACAACTTGAGATGAACCACCTGTGCTGTACTGATTTGTCAAGTATAGTTTTTCTGGTGGCATCAGCAGCAACGTTTGACGGCAATGATATTCACCTATAAACAAAAGGGGCACAAAAAAGTAGTAAACAGCAGCATATATAATGAAGCCATAAATATGGCAATGTCCACAATAACATACTCTGGGCTCATTCCTCTTAATATTTTTTTTTAAATGGTTCACTCTTTAACATATGTATAGCCATATCACGGAGGTGTCCTTCATTTTGGGTCGCCATTAGACCAAATTACTTTCACATGTAATATACAGAATGGTCCCCCCTCAACAATGTGCATCTCACTTACGTGCAGTGTTATGGCAACAGAACCGTGTTCACGTACTTACATCAGCCAACTACCTACCCAATTTCTGACCACTCATGTTTGCCTGGTTAACACACGTTTGGTCAGTAAAACTTTACTTATAATTAGCTTCTTTTGAGGCTAATTGCATCAATCGGCAAAAAAGTTGGTGTTATATTATTGTTGGATGATTTCACTATAAAACAGGCCCCTGTTTATACATTAAAATGCCCAGCTCTTTAAGATCTTCTAATATGCGATGCAATCACAAACGCAAGTCATCTTTAAGCAAAATCAAAATTTAGTTTTCAATAATGTGTCTAATGTTAACATCAGACATGTGTGCCCAATTACATCCCAAGATTGGAATAGGCAAAAGATCATGCAGGGGCCTGTTC
>JAMKCH010058020.1:0-10129 GCA_023653785.1 Ophioderma brevispina | reverse complement strand
GTCATAATCCACTACATCTGTCTAATATGACATGGCCGAATATAGTTCTCGGCTTACCAATGAACACTGACTGTATACAAGGTCCAGATTCCTTGGGCCCTTTCAAGCTATAGCAATGTTCTAAAGTGTAAGAAGTATTTGTCTACTTCTTGTTCCTGATGAAATTTTGGAACAGGAGAATATTTGTTGCCGCATCAAAAACCAGAGGGCTGGAAGAAGAGTCTTGAGAGCTAGCCTTTGTTTCAATTTTCTAACTCTAACTGAAGCTTTTTTTCAAGATCTTTTTGTTTTCATCTCATTTGAAACTTTTCTTTCCAATTCCCTTTTCTTTTTTTTACTTGCCCAATTCCAATCTCTTTTGTCTGATTTCATTTAGGCATTTTTCCTTTTCCCAATTCTTTTCCTTCTCAACTGCAATTTTTCTTTTCTAAGTCAATTGCAATGTTTCCTTTTTCCATGGCCATTTTGCATTTAAAGCTTTTTAATTTTACGGCATTTCACTTGTGGCCTGGTCCAGGAACCTCTTTCTATTCCTATCCATATAGGAAACTATCCCAAACATCTTCCTGGACCAAAAACTTTTCAAATTCAAATTATTTTTGATGACTTGCTTTCCATAGCCATGTTTTGCCTCAAGTTCTAAATGTTTGGCTAGTTTCATTCTTTAACTCAGGTTTTCTCAGCGCATCAAACTTCTCCCAAGTTATTGCCCTATGAACACATTCTGGATTAAACTCCATTGTGCTTGTACTCTAAACACAATATACTAATTGAACCAAACTAAAATGTAGTACCTGTAATGACACACAAAATTTTGTATGCAAAAATGTGCAAAAGGTTGACAATTATTTTACACTTTATTGTGTAAATTCTGAACAATAAGGCTCAAATTTATCTAAATTCAATCCCGGAGGAAGACGAGCCCCCAATTCTGGTATGACGTCTCTGACGTCTAAGCGTTCAAGAAATACCTTTTCAAACACAAATAAATGAGACCTGTGCACAAATGATCTAAATTATAGATAATAAACAGTTTTAATGATCTTGACTTGATGTTGGTTCAAGAATTGGTGTATGTCCAAAAACATTACAAAATCAACAATTACAGCAATTACAAACAATTTACAGACTGATACTAATGTCCCAAAGAATGTCCAGTAATGTACACACAAAAGCGCTTGCAGTTCACGAGATATGTCCTCACAGCGAGAGGACTCCAAAATGACGTATGCAAAGTTCACATTAATTTAACTCTTAGGTAGTATATTCCATGGAATCTTCTCAGTCCTGTAGATAACTTTTGTCCAGAGTTCAAGACGACAAGGGTTACATTAAGTCCCTCGACGACATAATCCACAGTATATCAGTCCAGATAATCCCACGATTTTATATGTCACAATTTGGAATCCAGTTTGATTCAGCATTTCGGACTTCATAGACGACAGTAGAATAATTCAGCACTCTGCTCAATAGAATTATATATCCTGGCACTAGGTATTTTACAGTCTGCGCCTTTAATGCCAGAGTAGTAAAACTAGCTATCTTCTATCTACTTGTTAGTAGTGGATGCGGGCAGAGAGTCCTTCCAGTGTTAGTATTTAACTACTCACAGATAGATCCCCTTTCTAACAATAACCATACAGCTTCTTATGCATAAAACATAACCTTACACACTAGCTGACCAATGGAATCATCACCCGAATTCACATCCACTTCATTTATAACTCTATGGGGGGGGAATTCCCAGATTCTGCAAATGTTTTGATCTTTTAAAGCATAAACAGCTCTGATCAGTTACTAAGGTTCTGTTGGGGGAATTCCCCACTTCCCTTATTGTGCAATCTAACAGGTGCAGCCTGCATAACAAACTCTAGGGAATCCCCTTTTCTCTCTTTTATAGTACAACAAAGTGTTTTCCTGGGAGAAATCTTCTCAAATATAATTGAGAAATAATATTTTTAAAAAGTTAATCCCCAGAAAATGGAGGCCATATAACACATTTTGATATGATGCCGTGACTTCTACTGCTGGTAAGATGTTCCAGAGTGGGATTAACATTGGTGATGACTTGGTGGGAATGGAGATAGTGCGATATCATTGCTTGGTCTTGTATTTGGTGTATGTAAGAACGCTGGGCGATGGATCATATTGACGTGTCGTTAATATGTATAAAAAACATTGTCTGCTTGGGCAAGAGCTGCATGTAGTTTCAAGGTTGCCCCGTTCGAAGTATCGAGCAGAGTAGTCGCACTATATGGCTACTTGCATTTGAATACTTTCGACATTTGTCTTATCAGTCTTGGTGAAAGGATTCCACATTGACGATGCATATTGCTTTGATTAATTCAATTGGGTTTATCCCTGACACATTGATTCGATAGAATAATAGAGAGACGAAGGGAATAGGATGATGATGAAAGCATTTCTAACCAGGACATTCCAGGAAATGACAATCATCGGCCAAAACCACTGGCACATAATCATATCACCACGCCTTCAAGGAGCTGCCCAGGATTTCATCTCACATGTCAAGAAGGGTTTGTTAAAATCATCAGTCTATACCACACTGGAATTGAGGACACTCCAAGTCTGACATGTGGAGGGGTGGGGCTTTATCCAAGAGCCCAGTTGCGACCTACAGAGTAGGCAGAGCTAGAGCAGCGGTGCTGATCACATCATCACTGCCATCCAAACGGTCTCCATGGCTCGATTGATGTTTTGCAGATGCAGCAACTCGCGGGTGGCTACTTGGCAAGCAATCAGAGATCAAAATACCCTTGGGGTGTTTGGATTACACAAGAAGAAGATGATTCAAATTTCATCTGGCTCCTGATAGGGCTTCTTGCCACCAATCGCATGAACAGTGATGCCCCTGCTCACCACAGTGTAGACGTAGTCAAGGAAAGCACCAGAAACGCATACAAGGTAAGTAAATATATAGACTGGCCTTCGACTTAGCTAAAAATGGGCTCAGGCCCCAACTGTATTCTTAATAACATTGACACAAAGAGGAGAAGAACGTGTCAACAAAACAATGTGTTCAATGTTGCCATTTTGTAATAATGTAAGCGTTACTGGGGTCCGTTTGCGAAACTTGAGTCGTAAAAAATCCGTTAGAACATTCAACAAACTCTACCCCTTTTCCTAGAAAAGCGCCTCATCAATGCATTTTCTAAAGTAATTCACTGGTTTCTAATGTGCCTGTGAATGGGTTTCAGAATGAAATGGCAGGACTTGCACGCTCGTGTACCCACGTATAAACATGGGGCCCCTGAGGCTGCCGAGCGACGTATTTTGGTTTAAAAAATGTTAATCGTTTTTAAGCCATACTTACAGAGTCAGCTTATTAGATATTGTAACAATTATCTTTTGTGCGAGACATGTACACAAAGGTTTCATAGGAACGGAGCTAGGAAATGGTCTACACACCGAATGACAATGCTCCACTTGATTTAAACCTATTTCGTGGGGTCCTGGCGTCGTGTTAGTGCTGTCAGGGAAATTGTTTTTGACGTGGGTTCGAACCCCACTAAAACTATAGGTCTACGTTTTATTTTATTTTTTTATTTTTATTATGGTTGTATATAATTTTTCCTATTATTTGCACTGATTAGAAAATCTAGGGAAATATCAAAAATTAAGAAAAGACACAGACACGCTGCATTATCGTGCACCTTAATGTTTTGATTTTATTAGAAGCACGTAAATAATTTTAATTATAATAGATATATACTCTGGTTATTGAACTATTTATGTCATCTGTATATTCGTTTGCATGTGTTTATTGTCTGCAACTCACTATCATGAAGAGTAACAAGTTGATCTCTGAAAAAGTCAGGTGAAAAGCCTGTTTAATCAAAATGCATTTGATTGAATATTTTATGGTAAAATAATTATGGGTGAATGAATGCCTGTGTTCTGATTTTGTTAAAATATTAGGCTTGTGACGCTGCTGCGGCTGCCTGCTGTGATATGATGATTGAGGCGGAGGATGATGATGATGCTGATGATGATTGTAGTTCTTCAGAAATAATGGACGATTATATAAATATGGTACACGCGATTTTTTTAATATGTATAGTAATACACAATTTATTTTTGCTGTTATATATGTTATAAAAAAAAATAAAGGCATTATTTACAAGCAAAGTTCCATTGAAATAATAACCAACCCACCGTTATCTTTTATAACAGAATAAGATCAAATGTCTTTTCAACTACGGTACAAATTCCACTTCTGCCTAGTTCACCATTAATCATAACAATGGCAGTATGGTTTGAGTATTAATAACGTTTACAGGAATTTCAAATAAAATTTTCAACGTAAGTGAGTGCCATATCGTCAAAGGCCCATACTTCACAACCAAATAGTAGAACGGGTCTCACTATTGATCAAAAAGTTCAGTTGAATGTCATAGGGAGGTCAATATTTTTGGCTATCATATTGGCTAAACATAGCATCGGAATAGCTGAGTAACCTGTTTGCTTTTTGGTCATTTTACCCTTATTGTTTTTTAATTACACTTAATTCCCAGATAGTAAAGTCCTCAGCTGTTTCAATACAACTTCCACCGAAATTTGAAATTACAACATTTTCTCACTTTAACCCCTTGAGAATACAACTATTTTTGTTTTACTGGTAAATTTACGGGTTGTGACCAATTAGCGGACCCGGGGGCACTAGTGACCCACCCTGAATTCAGCAGACTTTACGAAGACAACTGCAGAATTATGCAGTTTATTTCCGTACAAGTCTGCTAATTCAGTGTGGGTCACTAAGTGACCCAGGGTCGCTAATTGTTACAACCCGGTATTTACAGTAGGTTCCTGTTTGGCAGTAATCAAAAAAGCATATATAAAACGCCCCCGTTGAAGTTCACTCTCGGACTCTGCTAAAATAATTGTGTCATCCGCATAGCGCAATGTAAATAACTTCAAGACTACTTCACATCGCAGCGCTTAATGAGGTTGCAATATCACAGCGTGGGATCAATATGTGGACTGCGTGCTGTGACAGCGTACAAGGGGCGTTGCTGCAAACCAAGTCTCTACATGTCTTTCTACTGCATATAGGGCGCACAAGCCATTGAATACAGCAAATATGCTGTTTTGAAAGCGATATTTCGAATTGAAAGCGGCAACGTTGTGCTATAAGGTCGTTTTCATGAAAACGGTGCATTTCCAGATTGTTTGTGTCTTTGGTTAATACAACTTTTTAACAATGCCTTATTGGAACAAAACGGAAACGTGTAATATTTTGATAGAGCCGTTGAATTCTGTCATTTGGACATATTGTATATTCCCCTTCCATACTTTTCCGTTGAACTTTTTCTAAGTATTTGCCTCAAACTCTAAAATAGGTGAAAATTGATGTCCGAACACACACAGCAGCGCGAATGTCTTCCTAAGATCAATGTTTTTCTTGTTGTCAAACACGTGTAGAAATTAGTTAATGATGTTTTTCCTTTTTATTCTCAATTATTTTAATATGTTTTTAAAGACAAACATTAATGTCCGTGAAATCCTTGTTATTACTTATCCGTCACAAAGCAGTTGCTAATGTGGTAAACTTCTACTACGATTTGATTGTGCATCTTATTTTCAAGGTAAACAAATGCGGGCAGTTGGAAATAGTGTTTTTCAGCTCACAATGACTATTAAAAAGTCTAAGAAATGTTGAAACGTCTGTAAAAAATGGACCTTTTTAAGAAGTGAAAGTTTATTACGTTAGCCACATTTCTCAGCAACCAAGAAGAGAATTTAAATATTGATCGAGAGTTGGCATAGATATCCATTTCGACCACAAAAATATATAAACTTTCAATCAGATAAATCTTAGTCAATGGGAGAGGTGATGAAGGGGTAAAAAATGTTTTACGTTATTCGTGTATTACGTTATCGTTTATTACGTTGAATGCGATATTTAGTTTTTTACATTATCAACTATAATTTGGCCATCTGGGAATTTTTGGTTTCAATTAAATATTTTTAGATAAATTAGTTAAAAGGTATCGTAATTATGGTTATATGAGGTCTCATTCGGGCATAATTCAATACTCAAGGATAAAGTAATAAACTAAACAAATTGGAGCATATTTCTTGAGTTCAATTAGCTACCTCAAACTTTAACTGAGTACAAATAAAAATATCCCAGTAACCTCTCTAATAAGGTGTCAGTGCATGTTTTGTTGTAATTAAAATTTGATACGTAATAAACCCTCTTCTTTGCTGTACAAAATGTTTGTGCATACTGTGCAGACAGAAACGTAAGAAGAGTGTTGTGGGCCAATATTATTTTTCCGTAAGAGGTATAAGTACTTAAATGTTTAAACATTATAAAACATACAATTGAGACAATTTATTTTGGGTTTCTGTCACCTCAAAATGCACCCGTTTTATGAAATCGACCATAAGTTGAGTATCAATGGATTGCAAATCGATGAAACTTTAATAATTATGTTTCAATTACATGGGGTTGTCCCATTTAGTTTTTCCAATAGGGAGACCAATAAAACAGCGACCTTTCCATTTTGACCCGTTTCGAGCCTGCAAACTCGTTTTCGCCATTCACACACCTGGATGGCTTCTTCTCCGTGAAATTGAAAATTTAAATTTCATCGTATCCAATGTGTTAAGATCGGGCCAATTAAATCCAATGATGGTTCCACCAGTACTATTTAAATTTGGATGGGAAACATTACTTTTGACAAAGCGCCATCACAGTCCATTTGAGCTTGAAAACGCAATTTCAAGAGACGAAGGCTAGATTATGAGTGAGATAATAGTAGCATATGAACGATTTCCTAATACACTAAAGCATATGTATCGCCTCCAATCAAAATTAACAGAATTGATCCAAAACATACTGTGAGTTATGATTAACAACATGATTTTTCAAACAATTTGAGGCCATTTTGGATGTTTTCGTATGACAGCTGGTGTTCCCTTTTCAGGTGTGAATAAAGTAATTTCAATTATCCGGTGTTGCAAAGTTCTGAAAATATGACCTATATGACCCTCGATAGCCCTCCTCGAAATGTTATAGAGAGATTCAAGAGACCGTGTGGGGTACCTCATGCTCTTAGGCCTATATGACAGGTAGGGGCGTGGATTCACTGGGATGAGCCAGTTTTAATTTTTTTTTTAAATTTATTTCTATGAATCTTTGTGAATGTATCAAGCTTGAGTTGGGTCATAAGTTTCAGACCATGCCTTTAGATGGACACAAGTGACCATTGGAAAAAAATAATGGGAATGTTCGAAAAATGCATATAATGTTAATGACGTGAATATGACCGCGTAATTGATTTTAGCAGCAAGATACAGACCCATCCCCCTTTCTACACATAAACCGCCCCAAAACTTTGTGAGGTATCATGGTTGCTGATATAAACAATACTATAATATGGAACAATCTACCTTTGGATTTACAGGAGGCACAACTGTCGAAAGAAAGAAAATCAAATCATGATATGTGTGCATGGATCACTGCAAACTCTTTATTTCTCATTTAAATAATACAAGTAAAGTTGTTTTCAAATGTCTTTTTACATTTTCAAATCTTCGTGGCATTGACAAGCAAAATGTGACAACACATTTCATCACTAACCTTACAACCCCTTACAAGTCAATCACACCTTTACAATTCTCGAAACCCAAACAATCATTCAACCTTTACGGAATTAACCTGTGCTTCCAGTGTGAAGTTCGTTACATGATCGAATGCGCTAAATGTGGCATTCAATCTATTAGAAACCGGTGTAAAAGTAGATATGGGTCCGGCAGGGCACAGGCCTGGCTCCATAGACGACAACGGAATAAAGCGTGAACCAATGTTATTTGAAGAGTCAACGAATCGATGCCCTATTTTCACCATTGTTGGCGGACAGTGAGACCGGCGGACATATCTCCTACACACCGGCACTAGTTTTCGTCTGATAACAACCAACCGCTCCCACCCTCAACAATGCTAAAAACACCGGAAAAACCTGTTTGCCACCTATTTTTCTCAAAACAGCAACAACACTCTCGGCACCTTAAAGTTACCATCATAAAACCTTGGCAATCATCCACATTCCGCAGACAATATAGTGAAAAATTCTGGATTACAAACTGACACTCCCTCCTAATGGACGTAACATGTTGTGAGTCATGCCAATTCATTTTGGGTGGGAGGTAGTTTTGACAAGGTCTACTTAGCACCGTTGTATAAAGGTTTGAGGTAATACAACCTTGGTAGAATCAAACAAGTCTCACCATTAATGTCAGACGGGTTGTACATTATCGACCCTGGGTCACTAGTGACCCCACCACCCTGAATTCACAGACTTACGGAATAAACTGCAAAAAGTGGTGAAAAGGGGAAAAGGATAATCTGCAGCTTATCCGTACAATTCTGCTGAATGCAGGGTGGTTGCACTAGTGACCCAGGTCGCTAAGTGTCCCAACCCGTCCAGAAGACTTTTGACTTTTCACTGCTCTTTGGTATGGGACCGGAGCCAGGGGGTTTAAATTGTTGCCAAGTTTTTGTTTGGATGTTTTTTATGTTCACCAATTTTACTACTAAAATACTCCCACCTTGCTCTTTTAGATATCCCTTTTTACTTTTGATTACGCATTTTACAGTACTCTTTATAAAGAATCACATTCGAGCGGTCGTTTGAAATTACACAAAATTGGGTCCCTAATATCCTCAATGTCCTAATATTCTCAAGAATATTGCTATCCCCCAAGGTTCTATTCTGGACTTCAATCTAATTTGTTTAAGGGCAGGTCAAGGTTTAGTGTTTTTTGTTGCTCTACAAATTTCTCTGGGATTTTTGCAGCAACCATTTTAAACATGCACATGTGTTTCTATCATTACCAACCAAGGTTATCCACTGCAGACAAGCCTGTCCTGTATTTTTTGCCGATTTAAAACAGCTATTTTGACCATTTTAAGTCACAAAAACCACATGGGCTTAAACGTGCGAAATTTTAATCACATTTCACGCCATCAAGCGCAAGTCGCAGAATCGAGTCTCGCAGTGATTTTTTTTTGCTGCGTAAGAAGCGGTGCGCTTGTATTAATGTACTTTTGCGCGAACGCATCTTGGAAAAAAAACGAAAAATACTATTCGAAAATGTAAAACAAGCGGTAATTAGACAACATGAAATTTCAATTCCTTCTTATTTCTGGAGTTAGAGACAAAAATGTTTGTTCATATGCATCAAGCGTATTTCATCACAACAATACTCATTTTGAGTTCAAAAGATAAAGTTATTTGATAAAGAGATAGCTTGAAATGCGCGTAGACAAAGTTAACAAAACCTTTTTTCCCTAAACACGGAGTTTTCTCAATGTTCAATTTCGCAAAATTTGGCAAATTTCAACAAGATAACTCCAAAATACTGAGTAAAAAGCAAGGTTACCTTTCCCACGATATCATCGGTGCTTCTCCAGTGCCGTAGCCGGGGGGGGGGGAAGACGGGGGTGCGGGGGTGCGACGCAACCCCCAAAGATGACAAAGGTCCCTTTATTATGTTTGAAGGTCCCGCTTTTGGTCATGGTGAAGGTCCGCTTTGTAATGTTAAAGTTTGGCGCTTTGCCTAAATTTGGATGTGCCAGGTTTGTGGTGAATGGATATGAATGAATAATCAGCGGTTATACTATTGCATTACGCAAGGTTGGTGTTTATTTACTGTTTTTCAGTCAACGTTGCGATGATGTGATGATGCCATGACACCTTCCTTGGTTGTTTGGTACAAAATTCCACTTCTGCCAATTCCCACCCCCACATGAAATCCTGGCTACGGGCCTGGTCTTCTCTGGAACGCTTGGTCTCATTTTTTCTTTTTTTCGATTTCTAAACTAAAGATTTCTCCCATATGTCTCAAATTTTTGGAAAAAAAATAAAAAATTTTTTTTTTTAATTTTTTACTTTTTTTGTCTAAGTTCGAAAAGTAGGCTCTATTTAAAAAAATGAGAAAACTCATTCCTAGACAATTTGTCTTGTTTTATAAAAAATAACATAAATCCAAAAATTCCAATGTTTTTGTTATGCTGTCTGAAAATATGGGGCAAAATCACATTTTGTTTTAGTATTCTCCAAAATACTCAAAGTTTTACATTAATGATGCCACCATCGGG